>NW_020868391.1:413297-415797 GCF_003789085.1 Penaeus vannamei
AAGTAAAAAAAACGAAAGAAGGAAAGAAAGAAAAAGACCACACTCGGGATATAATAAAAGAAAGAATGAAGAGAGATTGAGTAAAAAAAGCAAGAAGAAAAAGAACATTAAATAAATGACACACCTCGGGAATATAAAGAAAATAATGGGAAAAGAGATTGGGAGTAAAAAAAAGACGAAAGAAGAAAAGGAAAGAAAGAAAAAGTAAATTCAGCTGGCCTTCCCAGAAACAAAGTCAGAAGTCTCCATTCCAGACCCCGCGCAGTGCTGCGTTCACGTCACGCGAGTGCCAAGGAATATGCACTCCACTCAGGCCTGAATGGTGCCATGGCGGTCGCGGCCGAGAACATGAGTGACAATTATAGTCCCTTGGCGATGATGACGGTGCGGTGATGGGGGGGGGGGAAGGGGGAAGGGGAGGGGAGAAGGGGAGGGGGGAAGGGAGGGAGTGCGGTGATGGGGGGACGGGGAAAAGGGGGAGGGGAGAAGAGGAGGGGAGGAGGGACGTGCGGTGAGGGAGAGTGGGAAGGGGAGGAAAAGGGGGGTGGGGAGGAGAGGAAGAAGGGAATAGGGGAATCGGAGAAGAGGGAGAGGGGAGAAGGGGGAGGGGAGGAGAGAAAAGGGTATAGGGAAAGGTAACGGTGAAGGGGAGAGGGGGGGGGAGGGGAGGGAAGGAGAGAAGAAGGGTATAGGGAGGGTTAACAGAGAGAGAAGAGGGAGGGGAGGGGAGGGGAGAGAGAAGAGGGTTTAGGGGAGGGGTAATAAAAGAGAGAGGGAGGAGGGGAGGAGGGAGGGGAGGGGAGGGAGGAAGGGTATGACGGGTATCTGACCTCGTGGGTACAAATGAAGTTAGATATTATTAGGACACCATCAAACATATATTTAATTTCCTTATATGATTGACGTCCAGTGTGTGTGAAGAATTTTTGAGAGCAGGTGTGTGTGTGTGAATTCATTGTGTTATTGAGTTTCCTCCGTTTGTGTGCGTGTGGTGTGTGTGTGATTGTGTGTGAGTGGGTGTGAGTGTGCGTGAGTGTGTGTGTGAGTGTGTGTGTTTGTGGTGTATGTGTGTGTGTGTGTGTGTGTGTTGTGTGTGTGTGGTGAGAGAGAGAGAGAGAGAGAGAGAGAGAGAGAGAGAGAGAGAGAGAGAGAGAGAGAGAGAGAGAGAAGAGAGAGAGAGAGAGAGAGAGAGAGAGAGAGAGAGAGAGAGAAGAGAGAGAGAGAGAGAGAAGAGAGAGAGAGAGAGAGGAGGGGGGAGATAGGGATAGATAGAGAAGATCCGATAGACAGACAATAGATAGATAGATAGAGAGAGAGAGAGAGATAGAGAGAATAGAGGGAGAGTGATAGATAGATAGATAGATAGATAGAGAGAGATAGACAGACAGAGAGAGTGTATAATTTTTTGTAAGAATGTATTTATATACTTGTAAGTGGATGTTGACACAATGTATGTGAGCAGATTGTAAGGAGCTGAACCGGAAAGTGTACATCTACGTGTAAACGATACATATATTCGTGTATATCTGAGAACATGTAAAAAAAAAAAAAAAAAAAAAAAAAAAAAAAAAAAAAAAAACGAGACCCTCTACATCTCATGTCATCTTCGTATGTACGAACGCATATGCTTATAAATGGCTGTGTACATAACGTATTTGAACAGATGGCAAGCAGCTGAACCGATACCCTCAGGGACTGGCAGGGGCTGAGTGATGGGCCACGAGACACGGGGACAAATATACTGGAACAAACACAAACAAGACTTGGTTGGTGTTGCTTGATGGGAGATCTCTCGAGGTGGCTGCGTGAGTGCTAGACGTCCGTGAAGATTTCCGTGGTCGTGGAATATTCTGGTGTGCGTGGGGTTTGTTATGTACGTGTGTCTGTGTGCGTGTGTTGGGGGGGTTGTAGTAGAGATGTGTTGTGTTGCGTATGCATGGGGTCGTCTGCATACATGAGTGTTTATGTATTGCGAGATAGATTTTTATTTTTTCATGATCATTTTTTGGGCTCTGTGTTTGCTCGTGTACATAAAGACTGTGATACTTTTTCTTTCGTGAATATTCTCTCGTACATGAGATTATCTTTTCAACAATAAAAAAAAAATAAAAAAAACATTAGCCTACCATTTCTCTTCTTTCTTCTGTCTTCCCCCTCCTCCTACCCTCTCCTCCCTACCTCCTACCCCCCTTCCTCTTTACAAATCCTTTCATTCCATCTCCTCCCCTTCCCTCCCTCCCCCTCAGCCCTCTCATTCTTCCTCTCTGAAACAACAAAGGAAACAATAACCATCTCAGGCAAGCGAGATCGCCCGAGGAACCTGCATGGCTGTGACGTCACCAGGTCTCCCTATCTACAGGTTATTATTAGCTTGCAAGTCCCTTCCTCCCGTCGTCTGTTAACCTGTAGGGCTTGGTCGCTCTCTACTTATGTATTTATTATTACTACTTACAGGTTGCAGGTTACGAAGTCCATCGGAAGGGCTAGGACGGCACTGAAT
>NW_020868391.1:423297-425797 GCF_003789085.1 Penaeus vannamei
TGCCCTTGTTATTGTTTTGTTATCGCCTCTTGTCCTTGTTATTGTTTTGTTATCGTCCTTGCTATTGTTTTGTTATCTTCTATTGTCACTGTTATTGTTTTGTTATCTTCTATTGTCACTGTTATTGTTTTGTTATTGTCTATTGTCCTTGTTATTGTTTTGTTATCGCCTCTTGCCCTTGTTATTGTTTTGTTATCGCCTCTTGCCCTTGTTATTGTTTTTTATCGGTCTTGTTATTGTTTTGTTATCTTTTATTGTCCTTGCTATTGTTTTGTTATCTTCTATTGTCATTGTTATTGTTTTGTTATCTTCTATTGTCCTTGTTATTGTTTTGTTATCGTCTATTGTCCTTGTTATTGTTTTGTTATCGTCGTTTTGTTTGTGTGTTTAAGGATATTGTTGGTGATGTTGGCTCTCTTGTCTCTGTGTTGTTTATGGATATCGTCTTTTCTTTAATATTTAAAAAATATATTGTTTTTACATCTGCCATTTCATGATGACATAACCATTTTTTTCTTTCTCTCTCCGTTCTATCACTCTCTTTCTTTCTTTCTTCTCTCTCTCTCTCTCTCTTTCTTTCTTTCTTCTCTCTCTCTCTCTCTCTTTCTCTCTATTCCTCCACCCTCTCTCTCTCTCTCTCTATTCCTCCATCCCCCTCTTCCCCCTCTCTCTCTCTTCCTCCCTCCTCCGTCCCCCACCCCTCCTCTCTCCTGTCTTTCTCTCTCTCCCTTCTTCCCCCTCCTCTCTCCCCTCCTTCCCCCCCTCTCTCTCTCTTCCACGCTCCCTCACACTCCGCCTCTTCCTCTCTCCCTTTTTCTTTTCCTCTCTTCGTATGCTCTTCCTCTTCGTGTTTGGGAATATAATACTTATTTTCTAAAACTTTCGATAAGTTACAGGCAAGCAAGACCATTTAAGCATTAGTTATTACCTTAGCAAGTTTTTTTTTTTTTATTTTTCTATTTTCTTCTTCTTCTTCTTCTTATTATTATTATTATTATCATTTTATTATTATTATTATTTTTTTTTTTACATAATAAGATATGTTATGTAGACATCGAGAAAGCTTCGTATTTCTTAATATCATATCTATCCTTTTATTTCTGTCTCCTTTCATTTATAATCTTCGTTTCTCTTCCTTTTGATTTCTTCCTATTATCTCTTCTTGTTCTTTCTTTTTTTCCTTCAATTTTCTCTTCTTTGCAGCTGATTGCCTTCTTTCTTCTAAATTTCTCTCCTTCCTTCTTTCTTCTGAATTTCTCTCCCTCCTTCTTTCTTCCGAATTTCTCTCCTTCCTTCTTTCTTCTGAATTTCTCTCCCTCCTTCTTTCTTCCGAATTTCTCTCTTCCTTCCAATTCTGATTTGTTTGCCTCTTCTATTTCCCTTCCTTCCTGATTTATTTTCTCTTCCTCCTGATTTATTTTCTTTCCCTTTTCCATTCCTTCTTATCATGTTTCCTTTCTTCCCGATTCTCTTAATTCAGTTTTATTTTGTTTTATCTTACTTATTTTTATCTTATCTTTATATTATTTTGTTATTCCATTTTTATTCATTTCATATATAATTTTTTCATTTCATTTTCTTTCATTTCTTATTCTTTTTATTTTTTCTTGTTTCTTCTTCACGAGACTCTCTTCTTATTTCCTTCTCATTATCTTTCCCTTCTTCCTCTCCTTCTGATTCCTTTTTTATTGCCTCTTGTTTCTTCTCCCCGATTTTTCCCACTTCCTTCCCCTCTTCCTTTCATTTCCTTTCTGACCTATTCTTTCTTTCGTTCTTCTGATTCTTCTTTCTTCCTTTATGCCTTTCATTCCTTCTATTTTCTAATAATCGTCCTAATAATCTTCCCCCTTTCTTCTATTTCTCTTTCGTTATTTCTGATTCTCTTTCCTTCCTTTTAATTATCTTTTTCATCTTCCTGATCCTCTCCCCCTTCATTTGATTCTCTTTTTTTTTTGCTTCTAATTTCTCTCTCTTCCTTTCCTTCTTCTTCTCTCTTCTTCCTTCTATTTCTCTCCTCTTCCCTTCCTTCTGGTTTTCTTTCCTTCCTTCCTCTTCTCTCTTCCTCCTGATTTTCCCTCTTCTTCCCGTATCCCTTCCCCCTCCTTTATTCCGATTCTCTTTCGTCCCTTCCTATTCCCTTCTCTTCTTCTTGATCCTCTCCTCTTCCTTCCTTCCCACTCCTTTATTCTGATTCTCTTTCGTCCCTCCTTATTCCCTTCTCTTCCTTCTAAATTCCTTCCGATTCTATTTCGTCCCTTCCTATTTCCTTTTCTTCCTCCTCATTCTCTCTTTTTCTTCCCTTCCCCCTTTCCCCCCTCCTTCCTTCCTATTCTCTTCTCTTCTTCCTCATTTCCCCCTCTCCTTCCCTTCCCCCTTCCCCCCTTCCGTCCTTCCGATTCCCTTTCCTCCCTTCCTATTCTCTTCTCTTCCTCCTCATTTCCCCCTCTCTCCTTCCCCTTTAACCCACACGACTTCCAGTAAAAGTTTATCAGGAAGAAAA
>NW_020868391.1:428297-430797 GCF_003789085.1 Penaeus vannamei
AATGGTCCAAGGGGGGAAGGAGAGAGCCGGAAGCGTGGTGGGATAGAGTTACAGGGGTAGGGTAAGAGGGGAAGGGGGTCCGAAGGGGAGGCGGAACTGGTGGAGAGTGAGGAGTGCTGAGAGGGGGTGGCGCAGGGAGAAGGGAGGGGGGGGTGGGCGGGGGGGGGCGAGGGGGGGCGAGAGGGGGGGGGGGGGGGGGGGGGGAGGGAGGGGGCGGATGGGGGGGGGGGTGCGACGGAAGGGGGCTTGGTGGGGGGGAGGGGGGGTGGGAGAGACGGGTGGGGGGGGCGGGAGGCGGGATGAGGGGAAGGGGGGGGCGCGGGGGGTGAGGGGGGGGGTAGGTAAGGGGGGGGGGGGGGGGGGGTGGGGGGGGGGAGGGGGGGGGGTGCGGGGGGGGGGGTGCGCAGAACGGGAGGGTGTGGGAGATTGGGCGGGGGGGGGGGGGGGGGGGATTGACCGTGGTGACCTTTCTGCAAAACATGACAGAAATGACATCCGACACATTGAGATCTGGGAAAAAACATTAAATGGGGTTGGCGGCCATTTTATCAAACCGCGAAGTCAGGTGTCAAAAGGCAAAGTCATAGACGAGAAAGTTGATAAAGAAAAATAGGTAAATAAAAAAATATGATAACCAAATGATAAACGAAGGATGTCGAGGAAAAATATGTAAGAAAAGATGAAATGATAAAACATGACAAAGGAGAATTCGAGGAAAATAGGTATATGAAAAGAATGAATGATAAAAATGATAAACGAAAAATATCCAAGGAAAATCAGGTAAATAAAAAGATAAAATATAAAAATGATAAATGAAGAATGATATGAAAAATAGGTAAATAAAAAAATATGAATTATAAAAATGAATAAATATAAATGTCACGAAACAGGTAAATAAAAAAGATTAAAATCATAAAAAAATAAACGAAGAATGTCGAGAAAAAGCAGGTAAAAACAAAAAATAAATAAATAAACGGAGAATGTCAAAAGCTCTGTTTTTCGTGTTCTAAAATTTTCAAAGCAGAACGACAAAAAAAAAAAAAAAATAAAAAAAAATCTCAAAAAATCAACAAATCTTTTTAATCTTTTCCAAAATTTCATATATTTCCTTATTCTCGACTCACGAATTATCTAGACCCAGACGAGTCTAAAAATCACTCGCATGAATATTTCACGGTAAGCTAAATTCTCACATCAAAGGAGATTCATAATTATTAATGAACATCGCAACAGCCCGTCGGGAATTCCTAGTAGAGTTGCCACAGAAAGCATCATGCACATTTCGGTGACAGAGCAAACCACGGAGAAGTTTTTAATTAATATTGATTTAATCTTGTGTCTCAGTTTTTTTTTTTTTTAAAACATAACTTTTTTTTTTTTTTTTTTTTACTCGATTTTATTTTTTTTGTTATATTTGTTAGCCTGTTTGTTTGTTAATTTCTTTATTAATGGTTACTTGATTTCGTTTGTTCGTTTCGTCAGAAGAGGAGGAGGAAGAGGAGCGAAGGAAGGAGGAGGAAAGAGAGTAGGATAGGAAGGAGGAGGATGATGAAGAGAGAAGGAGGAGGAGGTAGAAAGGAAGAAGAAGGGCTTAAGAGGAAGAAAGAACGGGAAGATGAGGAAGAGGAAGACGGAAGAAGAAGAGGAGGAGGAGGAAGAGGAAGAGGAGAAGGAAGGAAGGAAGAGCAGGGAGAAGAAGGAGGAGGAGAAGAAGAAGAAGAAGACGCAGGGAGGAGGAGGAGGAAAGGAGAAGAGATGAAGAAAAGGAAAATTTTTGAAAAAGAAAGAAAAAAAAATAGGCACAGAAGAAAAGAATGAGACATTTTTTAAAGAAAATCAGAGAAAGAAAAAGAAAAAGAAAACAAAGGAAAAATAAATAAGAAGGAAACTGAAAATACGAAGGCGAAGGAGGAGAAAAGAAGAGAGGATAAAATGATTGAAGAAAAGAATATAATGAAATAAATGAAAAGAAAAGCGAGGGGAGAAGAAAAAAGGAAAAGAGAAGAAGAAAAGAAAAGGAAGAAAAAAAAGGATATTTATAAAAAAGAAAAAGAAAAAATTAAAAGGAGAAACATAGGAGGAGGAAAAAACAAAAGAAAGAAAAAAAAACGTTTTTTCTTTCTCTACCTCATTTATTCATTTTTCATAGGAAGATGATTGCAAATTTTTTGCCCCTTGCCTTATAGATTTCTATTTTTACGTTAAATACCCGGAGAAGGAAACAGAAAAGCTATCTCGAACTTCCACTCAACACGCCTTAAAGTTTCCTCGAGCCTTTTCTGCATGTTTCAGTTTCCTCCAGATGTGAAGTCAGGGCGCCGCGCTCTCCTTGCTCTCAGAGGGCTCAACCAGGAGCAAGCGCAGCCGAAAGGTAAAAGGTTACAAAGATCAGATTTCCAATTTCAGTAATGGAAGTTGCTGAGGAAACCTCTATCTCTCTCTCTCATTTACTTCCTCTCTCTTTTGTACATATCACATCATGTAACTCGTTTACTATATA
>NW_020868391.1:448297-450797 GCF_003789085.1 Penaeus vannamei
TTATATTTCCACATCTCTTTACTGATTGAGAATTATTATCATATTTCATTCTATTATATAAAGAAACTGTATGTCATCCACAGCCAGGCTTCAAATGGTGTGCAATTTATCAATCCTCTTAACATAAAAAAAAAAAAATCATGCAGCTAATATTCTATGCCAATTTGACACTCAGATGCACGAGGAAGAATTTCCATCAATCATATCTAACTGTACACGCCAAAAAAAAAAAAAAAAAAAAAAAAAAAAAAAGAGAGAGAGAGAGAGAGAGAGAGAGAGAGAGAGAGAGAGAGAGAGAGAGAGAGAGATAGTATAATAACATGCGAACAGATGACATCGGAACAATTACGAGGATGATGTACAGCCATATTAAAGTTTTAAGCTAATGGTCATGGCTGCTTTTGTATAATTCAGAGGAATATGTTTTAATTTGTGGAAGTTGATTTTAAATTAAGAGCGTTTTATTTCGCTTGTTTAATCCTTGTTTGTACTCTCCGTTTCGTGTTGACCCATTCTTTCTCTCCTTATACCTATTTCGCGCGCACACACACACAGACAGGCACACACACACACACACACACACACAGACACAACACACACGCACACACATAGACAACACCACACGCATATATATGTATATGCATTCACATATCTATACATATATTTATGTATATATATATTTAAAAGAAAAAAGGAAAACAGTAACAATCAAAATAATGATAAAGATAATAATAAGAAGATATGAAAACAGAAATTAGAAAGAAAAGGAGAAAAAAATCCACAATAATCCCACCAGTTCAGAGATCCCTCTGAACAAGGTCACCAAAGGTCAAACTGAACTCCCTTCAGCTCACCCTGTCATTTTTGCCATACGAAGTCACTCCTATTAAGCAACAATTCCTGACTGGAGTTATGATCAAGGAAGTTGCCGCGGGGAAGTTACACTGAGGGCGAGTTGCCTTGGAGTTCTCGTGTCGCCCGAAAAGTGACGCGTTTGAGTTGCGCTTACGGCCAATAGATGTCACTCTTTGTCCCTCCCAATCCGATAACGTCCGAAAGCTGCCAATAAGTTCCTTTAAAAAGATAAAGATAGATGTTTTAAAGGCTTTTTTAAGACTTGGGGTGACTTTGAATTCTCGTGGAACTTTTGATATTGTTAATTTGATATTGTTGACATTGTTAATAAGGATAGTGATGCCTGATAGTTTGCTGAAGTATTCCTGAGTGGAGTTTTATTATCAAATTCTTGGCCTTTCGTACGTGTGAATATTTTGGTTAACTAGTTTCTCGCTGTTTCCGATCTATACTCTGCCCTGTCTACCGCCTTCTCTTTCTGTGTCTATTTGATGTTTATTTTGTTTTGTTTCGATGTTTGGACTATCTATCTGCCGTGGCATGCGTAACACTCCCTCTCTCTCTCTCTCTCTCTCTCTCTCTCTCTCTCTCTCTCTCTCTCTCTATATATATATATATATATATATATATATATATATATATATATATTATATATATATGTATATAGATATATGTATATATATATATATATATATATATATATATATATATATATATATATATATATATATATATAATGTATATTATATATACATATATATATGTACATATAACTATATATATCCCCTCCCCCTTTCTCTCTCTCTCTCTCTATCTATCTATCTATCTATCTCTCACTCTCTCTCTTTTATTCAATCTGCAGTTGTCCCAGTCTCATATTTCGTCCCTTCTCTTCTTCTCCTTCCCATTCCAAAGTCTTTCATTCACGATTATCCATCTGTCCATACACTCCCATTTATCACTCTTCCTCGTCTTCCTCTGTTCTTCCGCATCGCTTGCCTCTCATTCCATCGCTGCTCCGGCATGCGAGGTATCTCACCCCCCCCTTCCCCTTCCCTCCCCTCTTTTTCAACACCTTCATTTGCATTTCTTTTTTTTTTTTTTTTTTTTTTGAACCTTCTCTTCCTTTTTTTTTTGGGGGGGGAAGGGGGAGGGGAGAGGGGTGGGGTGTAGATTTTTTTTTTTTTTTTGTGTGTGTGGTGTGTGTGTTTTGATTTATTTTATTGTTGTGTTGATATTGATATTGTGATGAAGACGGAGATTTCAAAAATAAAATATAATAAGTAAATAATAATGATAATGATATTAAAAATAAAAATAACGACATTTCAAGTTCGAACTGATATATATAACTACCTGCTTATCTATCTTAAACAGAGCACATTCAGACACAAACAAACACACAAAACACACAAACAACCCAACGACAAAACACACATATGTAGAAATACACTCACTCTTCTACACATACGAATACACACATACACATTCTGCGAAGCCAGAAGAAAAGAGAGAGAGAGAAAACAGTTGATGAAACAAGGAAACAAACAAAAAATGTCAAAAGAAAAAAGAGAGAAGAGAAAAGGTAAAAAAAAAAGAAAAGTAAAAGAACAAAGAAAAAGAACTGCCAAAAGAAAGAGAAAAA
>NW_020868391.1:458297-461314 GCF_003789085.1 Penaeus vannamei
TCTTTGCTCTTCTCTCTGTGTCTGTCTCTGTTTCTGTCTGCCTGTCTCTCTCTCTCTCTGTCTGCTCTGTCTGTCTCTCTATCTATCTCTCCATCTGTGTGTGTGTTTTGTGTCTATGTCTATTTCTATTATACTTACTATATTTACCTCGCTCTCTCGCTCTCACTTTCGCTCTCTCTCTCTCTCTCCCTCCTTCTTCTCTCTCAATCCCACCCCTCTCTCTCTTTTCCTTTTTTACCTCTTCATTAGTTCACAAAGAAAAGAAAATTTACCCAAGATAGAGACGTTTGTTTTAGCTTGTGCAAATATTGGCTTGTGTCTCCATGAGCTTAATTTCCATTACATTTGTCTGTCTCAAATCTAATCTGTTCGAGCATCATGTTATCTCAATTTCTACAAATGCATGCGTGCAATACATGCCTGTATGTATATATATATATTATATATATATATATATATATATATATATATATATATATAATATATATTATATATCGTGTGTGTGTGTGTGTGTGTGTGTGTGTGTGTGTGTGTGTGTGTGTGTGTGTGTGTGTGTTGTTGTGTGTGTGTGTGTGTGTGTGTGTGTGTGTGTGTTGTGGTGTTGTGTGTGTGTGTGTGTATGTGTTGGTGTGTTGTGTGTGTGTGTGTGGTGTGTGTGTGTGTGTGTGTGTGTGTGTGTTGTGTGTGTGTGTGTGTGTGTGTGTTGTGTGTGTGTGTGTGTGTGTGTGCGTGTGCGTGTGTGTAGGTGTGTGTATACATATATATCTTTCAGCTACCGTTAATTTTGTAGCGCGAGAACAGATTAGTAGTTGTTCTTATATGACACGATCTGCATCGTTATTTGAAAGAACTTTTTATTGTTGCAGAAATCATGAATAAATGGCAGAATTAACACAGTGACATCAGCGAAATAATTCCTATATCAACTTTTCTTGTTTATTGCGTCAGGAAATTGTCGAAAATCATCGCCTTTACACGATACATAAGTAAATCAATATATTATACAATGAAATACTCAAAAGCAAAAAACGACTACTTCACAATAACACCAATGTGAAAAATATGTTTCAATTTAGAATATATTACAATCACCCGGGCAAAAAAGTACCCTGAAATTCAAGGATTAATAATTTATCATTAAAAGACAGCTGGAATTCAAGGGATTATTTCATCACGTTTTACTCAAGCTAAAAAAAGAAGAAAAAAGAGAGAACTTTGATTTTTTATTATTATTATTTCTTTTAACAGAACATTTAGGATTACTTTTTTTTGCTAAGATCGTAGGAAGTTTTTTCCCAACAGGAAAAAAAAACGAAAAAAAAAACCAGTGTAAACCAGGACTGCGTTAACGAGGTCTAGAAAGAGTGATTTACAAGCAGCTGAAAAGAAGAATAGCATATCCACTTTCCTTGACAGACTGATAACAAATGGACACTTGATTAGCATTTGAATTATCTGATGCCTTTTTTTTATATTTTGGGTTAGTTAAGGTTAATCGTTTCGTAAACATTAGATTCCAGATCAGCATGTGAGTTAACGTAAGGTAAGGTATATATCCTTCCAGACTGACCACTTTAATGGACGAATAATATTTATAATAAAGTTGCTCTTAAAAATATTACGTGTATTACCATTCATCAGTGTACATGTACCAGTAATATGATGATATGTATAATACATAGATTTATAAGATGGGTAGAAATGCATAAATATGTGTAATGATAGATAGAATGATAGGTTGAGAAAATAAGATATTAGCTGATCATAGGTAATGTAGAATAGATAAATAGATAAATAGATAGATAAGATATAGATTAGATATAGATAGATAGATTAGATAGATAGATAGATAGATAGATAGATAAAGATAGATAGTTAATTAATAGATAGATAGATAGATAAATAGATAAATAGATAGATAGATAGATAAGATAAATTAGATAGATAGATAGATAGACAGATAGATAGATAAATAGATGGATGGATAGATAGAGAGTATAGATACACAGACAGACAGACAGACTGACAGACAGATGGATAATTATATAGATTGATAGATACACTGAATAGCTGTGTATATGTATATAAATAACCAAAAATTGTCAAGCCCCTGAATTTTGTGTCGGAGGCAAAAAGGCAGTTTAATTTTCCAATCTTTCCTTCCACACTCTCTCGCCACTTTGAGAGTTTGCCAAATTTAAGCTCGAAAGTTGATGAACTGCGAGCTTTTCTGAAGATCATGTCTAGATTTCAAATTTAAAGACTTACTCATGTTTGCGTGTTTTTACTCTATAGTCTTGCTTTTTTTTTTTTTTTTTTTTTTTTTTTTTTTTTTTTTTTTTTTTTTTTTTTTTAGCCGTAGAATCTTTGAAATTTTTTACCTTATACAATCATATTTTTTCCTAGATTCATCTTTTTACTGCATATACACACACGGGCATATAAATACTATATTATAGTATATAATACTATATAGTAATATACACTCTATAATATAGTACACATCACATACGTACATAAACACACACACAACACACACACAAACCAACACAATCCACGAGCACACATATTATAAATAATATATATAAATATTATAGTATTATACACCACACACACAACCACACACACTATCACGCACACACACACACACAAATATATATATATATACCATATATATATTATATATATGTATATATACGCTATCCTATAGTATAACATATATATACATACATATATATATAATAATATAATATAACCTATATATAGTATACATATATATATATATATATTTATATTATATATAGCACACAGCACACGACACACACATACACACACACACACACACACACACACATATATACATATATATACATACATGACATGCATATATAACACAATAACGCTCCGATACAACACAACACTATATCTTATTACACACACTCTTATTACAAACTCACCACACGACACATAACAACACCACACATAAATGTACAGGGCATACATGACATACGAGTGAC
>NW_020868391.1:498146-500646 GCF_003789085.1 Penaeus vannamei
CATCCCATACGACAGAAAGATAATGGAAAATATACAACTAATAAATTCTTAGACAAATAAACAATCATTCTTACTTTACGAAACAGCTACCGGGTGATATCGATCGCGACGAGGACTGAAGGTCACTCACTTCCCGGAAAAGGTCATTCTGAACATCACTGACCTTTCCGAGTGAGCAGACAGCTCGGGTCCTGAATGCAGACTCTTGCAATTGATCCTCTTGTGTTTTGTTGCCTTTGTTAGTCATAGGAGCAGATTGTTTTTTGTTTGTTTGTTATTTCTTTGTTACTATCTTTCTTATCACTGATGTTTTTATTTTATTTTATTCATTTATCTATTTATTTTTCTATTTTTTTCCTTTGTTCTGTTTTCTCTCCTTGTGTGTGTTGGAGTTTTCCTTCCGCGTTTTGTTTTCCATATTTTTTTACCTTCATTTTTCTTTCCTTGCTACCAGAAGTAGAATTTCTCTCTCTCTCTCTCTCTCTCTCTCTCTCTCTCTCTCTCTCTCTCTCTCTCTCTCTCTCTCTCTCTCTCTCTCTCTCTCTCTCTCTCTCTCTTCTCTCTCTCTCTCTCATGCTCTTACTTATGCTCCTTCTCTTTAAATTTTCTAATGGGTAGTTTCTGAGATCTATCAAAGGCACCATAAAAAAATCGATTATTTTTATCATCAAGAGATAAATTTTCTTATCCTTTACCGCATAGAGATCATCGTTAATATAATCACCATCTATCATCATCATCACCACGACCATAAAGGCTACATGAATTATTAAAGAGAACATATGAATATCGGAATTAAAAAATCCAACACCACTTCCTCACCACAGCATCATGGAGGCGATAGCAACCCCGGTCTTAAATCCGGGTCGTATAAGAGATCTTTGCTCTTGCAACTTTCTACTTAAGTGGAGTCTTAGCCCGGGGAAAAGGGGGGGTGGAGGGAACATGTGGTGAAATAGAGTATGGTGTTTCCCTCATCATATGGTGCTTAGGAAGTTTATAACGAATGAGCTGAAGGTCGTCTAATTCAACGTAATGTGAGTCGATGTTATTGCTGGTATTTTGGGAGATTTTTTTTTTTTTTTACATTTTTTGGGGTTACTGTTTTAGTTTATTATCGTTATGATTGTTGTTATTATTGTGTTAGTCATTACGATTATTGCTATCATTATGATTAGTATCATTATTATTGTTGCGGTTATATTTACTATTACTATTATTGCTATTATACTATTATTACTAGTATTATTACTCTTAGTAGTAGTATTAGCAGTAGTAGTAGTAGTATTAATATGATTATTGTTGTTATTGTTATTATCATCATCATCATTTTTATAACTATTTCTATTATTACCATTGTTATTGTTATTATTATTATTTTATTATCATTATTATTATTATTATTGTTATCATTCTTATCGTTGCTATTATTGTTGTTGCTGATATTGTTATTGTCATTTTTATTATCATTGTTATTCCTATTATCATTACTATCACCATTGACATCATCATCACTATTATCGTTATTGTTATTGTAGTTAGTATCATTAGCATAATCATTATTAGCTTTAGTTACTGCGTGCTATGTGCTATGTGCTATTACTATCGATTCTTTTACTCAATGTCTGTAAAAGTCGTGTCAGTGCTACCACTCTAATCCTAACACTTCATATGTCTATGTTTATTTACATTATCAACATTAGTATAACAGAATCATACTTTTTTCTTATCTTTAATCATCTAAATGGCTTTAAAGTGTTGCCAGCATTACTAATGATGCTATTGTAATTTTGTTACAATCGTGATTATATAGTTTTCATTATAACTTTTATTTTAGATGGTGTTCTTGCTGCTGTTACTATTTCTTCTTCTACTACTAATTCTCCTTCTATTACTACCGCTACTTTTATTATATTTCTGTTCTCCTACTCCTTTTGCTAATACTACTACTACGATACCACTACTACTTCTATTACTACTATTTCTGTTACTCCTATACTACTCCTACTTCTACTATTGCTTCTATTTATTCTGCTCCTACTACTACTACTACTGCCACCACTACTTCTACTTCTACTACTATTTATACTACTATTACGTTTACTGCTACTATCACTACTGCTAGTTACAATCCTACATAAGCAAGTATGCAGACACAGAAAGAGAGATATAAATAAAAAAAAAAATAAAAATAAAAACATTAGATTAAGTAACAGTTTTCCATAACACAGGTCAAATAAATCATATCGGTGTCTGGCATTACAAAGGAGAATAAGAAGGAAAAAAAGATGAAGGAAAATAAAAGAAGAAGACGGAGATGAAGTAGTCGGAGAAGGAGATGCAGAAGGAGGAGGTAGAGGAGAAGAAAAAGAAATAGAAGTGAAAGAGAGAGAGGGGCGAAGAACAAAAAAAAAAAAAAAAAATCAATAATGAGGAAAAGACAAAGAAGAAGAAAGGAGGAGATGAGAAAGAATAAAAAGGAGGAGTAATCAGCCCACGT
>NW_020868391.1:531215-538715 GCF_003789085.1 Penaeus vannamei
TTTTTATATTCCAAAATATTTTGTAGATTCTTGAAGTACGGATACACCACCGATCGCCCGGTAACTTGTGGTTCGACAATTCACTTAATCGGGACAAAATTACGAAAGGAAACTTGAAATTCCTAGATTACTTCAATGACATCGTATCTGTTTCATTTTTCTGCTTTTCTTAGTCTTTAATTAACTAAATTTAATCCTTATTGCATGAGCATCTGGAGCTCGGCTGCGATTAATGTTGTAGGCCTTCTGGAATTATATGGATACTAGAAATAAGACACTAAATATCTCTTAATATTTTATTATATTTCTTATATTCGAACTGTTTCATATATATCGCCAATATCAGCAAAAAGGAGAAAACAAAAGAAAGATAAATCAATATATGTTTTGAGATGGCAATGTAAGAATTTCTCTTTAATTCTAGTTGCTTTTACAACGAAAATCATTGTAAATAAAACGATAACATCAAAAGACGTTGCCTCTGATCTTGCCATCAAAGAAAAAAATTGATACATAAACAAATAAGTAAAATGAACAAATAAAAGAAAAGTTTACCTACCCTACATAGGGCTGAATCTGTTTTTGACATTAATTTCATCATGTAGAATAATCAACCTTTCAATCCCTTTGCTATTCATCTCAGGGCAGTACAGATTATCAAGCACAGGGAAACTATTACCCTGTAATATGATGCAAAAACAAACCTGGTTATAGAGTTTTTAAGCCATATTTGGGTTAATTGTTCACAACTTAGTACTGCAGGGGTTAGTATACCTCCAGGAATACTGTGAAATTTAGCCTTTTTTTTCTTAAATTGACTCCTACGTATGGCTTCTAATACTTTTAATACCCCTACATAGGACTTAGGGAATAGGAACCCTATGCACAGTACAGGTATTTGTTGTGGTTATAATGCTTTGGAGATCTGTGAGGTGCTGAAGTTGAATCGTTGGTCCGGCATAAAGGATAATCCGGCAAGGGTCTGAAACGCAGGGTGCCGGATTAGAGGTGGTGTACCTGCACTGTTATGTAAATTTTATATAAATTCATTGAATTCTAGTTTTCCTTTTGTATAAATATTTTGAGTACGTCTCTTTAGAGAGCATGGTAATACAACCTGTTTATGATCCCTTCATTTTTAGTGTCTTTTCCCTTCTTTTAAAAATGTTTCTACAGAGTAAGAAATAAAGTGAATAAATAACAGCAAAGAGGAAGAAAATAAAAGAAAGAGAGGAAGAAGAAATGCGGTTGACGGAGACAGAAAAAAAAATCTCGTTTGGCCTTTAAAACTGGATAAAAAAGTGGCCACCATACTAAAGAATTTCTTATATTGTATTTCAGAATTACAGGGCGAAAAGAATGGTGAGTAAATAAACGAGAATGAAACATAAGGGTGAAAATTTGACTGTAGAAAGCTTGTTCATATTAGTCAGAAAAAAAGAAAAGAAAAAGAAATAGAATATTCTGCACGCATTTGGATAATTCACAAGTAAGTAATAATAATTAGTAGTTATCAAAATGTATTAGATACACTGACAACAGTAGGTTTAGTAAAGTAAAAAAGGAGAAAATGTTTATGACCATTATTTCTAAAACAGAAAATTGTGATCATGCATATCCTAAATACACATATAATTATCCATTCGATGATTGATTAACATGAATAAATATATAATAGCGGAGATTAGAAGCGTTTTCTAAGTGTAATTATGTATGCAAATGCGAGTTCCTTCGTATTAGATTAGTATCAACTAACGGTCTAAATGTCAGAAATATTTGTTCCTAGAATACTAAAATATGTGGGAATAGTAAGATTATTTCAGCTTAAAGATAACTTTAAGTTTTAGCTAAGAGGTAGGTATTTAGGGAGAAAAAAATCCCCTTAGAGTCAACAGGAAAGTATAGGGGAAAAGTAAAGAAATCGGAGAAAGAAAGGTGAAAGTTAAAGCAGAAAGGAATTAGACAGAAAAGCGAATAGCATTTTTTTTCAAGGAAGAAGAAAATAGACAATGAATACAGAGAAAGTAAGGTTTACAGTTAATGATAAACTCATTTCGTAACAATGTCTACGATGCGGTAAGGTCGAACACAGTGTGAAGTGTTATAATGTCAATATACTTTTCTCTTTACGGATCCACGTTGATTTATTGCACAGAATTTTGTTGCATGACTTTGACGAATTGCACTTTTGAATACCAGTGTGATAAGAAGAAATACAAGGTAAGATATACAGGAAAGAAATGTGATTACACAAGAGTATGACTCATTTATCTATATATCTTTATGCTAATTACTGATGTGAGTTTTAAAAAGATGTTTTATTTTCAGGTTTTAGAATCCATTTATATTACATTTGGAAAGTTTGGTTCTGCGAATTACTAGTAAACTAGAAAACCTAACAAGTATAAGTTAAGTCAGTGTATATTTCGCTTCTTACCTGTGTTCGTAAATTGTTTGAATATTATCATAATTTCAGTTATCATAAATATTGATGAAAAAAAATACAATTGTGCGGACATCAGTAGAAGAATAAACCGTTTTCTTTTACAATAGTTTCCCCCACAAAACAATTCACTTCGTTTTACCCATGTTCTATAATGTTTAAATTTTCATTATCTGTCGACGTAAACAGATCAGCATAAAAAAGGCAAATGGCAGCGGCAAACATATCGTTAATTACGAGCGGCTTTACAATATCTGACATGAATTTAGTTAGGAAATTGCAGCAACATCATTCTCATTTACATCAGTCTTCCCTCGTGTGACGTCATGTGCGTTGCAAGAGTTTTACATCATTTTTCTGTTTATCCTTATCATCAATTTTTGAGATCTTTGGTTGTTTATTTTCTTGGTATTTTTTATTTATTTATTCGTTATTATTATTCTATTATTATTATTTTTTATATATATATATATTTTTGCATTATCAGTATTAGAATGCTACAAAATATAATTATAAGGGCAAGGATAATAATAGGAGTGATGATAATGATAATAATGATAAAACAACAGTAATATCAAGAGCAACAATAATAGAAATGAAGAGGGTAATACTGCAACTATTGTAATTAATAATAGTTTGTAATTACCATTATTCTTACTATCATTATTATATTAGGATTTTCATTATTACTTCTATTGTACTTACTGTTAATACCATAACAATGATGATAATGACAATTATAATAATGACAACGACATTGATAACAAGAATGATAATATTAACAGTATAACAAAAGGTTAAATAAAAAGTTAAAAGGAATCTCTCTGAAGGTCTGTATATAATCTCGATGAGTTTACAAAATTAGGAATAAGAAAATTAAAGATTCATTGAGGATGGTAGTGTTTATCTTCCGCCCGTAAAGCTTTCCATAGATAAGCATTCAAGAATAAGATATCAGACTTCAGAATTTTTGGCATCAACCTAAAAAAAAAAAAAAAATTGTTACTTATTCACTTATTCGTTTACTTCTTTCTTTATTTATTTGTTTGTTTATACACCTATTCATTTATTCACTTCTAACAAAGGGATCCGTTTCATGTTTACCCAAACCTCGCGATTTGAAATAGATATGGAAAAATAGGAAATTGATATGAGGCTCTGATATCATACATCCATAAATACATAAATGACTACAATTCTATACACACATACCCACATAAACGTTGCATACGTGTATATGTATGTGTGACATGATATCAGAGGTTTAACAAGTGTCAGGGCTGGATGTCATAGTTAGAATAAGTATCAGTCAGATGATATGAAAGGCAATATATCAGCTGACTATTAACTGTAACGGACAATGTCATTGGATTTTTTATACGAAAGAGAGAGAGAGAGAGAGAGAGAGAGAGAGAGAGAGAGAGAGAGAGAGAGAGAGAGAGAGAGAGAGAGAGAGAGAGAGAGGGAGAGAGAGGGAGAAGAGGAGAGAGAGAGGGGGGGGGGTTATTTTGATCTGTTATGAAAATCATATGGATTTTGTATAAATAACATTTTGATTGATTGCTTAATCATACAATCCCTGAACACTGGTAATGCTCATTTACTATTCTGTTTATACTCTCTCTGTCTATCTACCTATCTATCTGCATCTCTCTCTATCTCTCTCTCTCTCTCTCTCTCTCTCTCTCTCTCTCTCTCTCTCTCTCTCTCTCTCTCTCTCTCTCTCTCTCTCTCTCTCTCTCTTCTCTCTCTTCTTCTCTCTCTCTTTCTCTTCTCTCTGTCTGTCTGTCTGTGTCTGTCTTCTCTCTCTCTCTCTCTCTCTCTCTCTCTCTCTCTCTCTCTCTCTCTCTCTCTCTCTCTCTCTCTCTCTCTCTCTCTCTCTCTCCTCTCTCTCCTCTCTCTCTCTCTCTCTCTCTCTCTCTCTCTCTCTCTCTCTCTCTCTCTCTACTCTACTCCTCCCGACCTCTTTCGCTTTCTTCCGTTACCTATTTCTTATCTTTTTCTTTCTCTTGCGCCAACGATTGCATTACAAATATACCCCTTGGTACACACTGCTTCACTTCACGTCATTCTCGCTGCAAAGTTCACTTCAGATTGTGCAAACAGTCGCACACACAATTAAAATCATTTCTTGGAACGTGTTAAGAAAGCTTTGAATCGCAAATATGGAGATACACACTTGAACATGCAAACATATACGCATGCACGCACACAAACACATATTCACACACACACACACACACACACACACACACACACACACACACACACACACATATACACTCACCCTAAAAATCAAAACTAAATAGGTAAAGAAAGAGATCAGTTGATGGATAAATGAATAAACAGCTAGACAAACAAAGAAACAAATAAATCAACGGTTCAACAAGTAAAACAGAAAGATAAATGAGTAAAATAAACGAAATTAGAAACGTGAAAGAAGACGCAAAGCCACAATCCTCCTGCGATCTTCATCCGACGTCATTCCGAACTGGAGGAAAATTTTGTTATGAAGGTAAAAGGGAGTTTGTTAAGCTTAACGACGGCTCTCAAGTGACGTTATTTTGGGGGGCAATCACAGGAGGCTCATCGATAGGGAAAGGGAAGATTGGAGGAAGGGAGGAGGGGGAGAGGAGGAGAGAGGGAGAGGGGGAGAGGGAGGGGGGGGAGGGAGTGGAGAGGGAGAGAGGGAATGAGAGGGAAGGGAGAGAGGGAGCGAGGAGAGGGGAAGAGGGGAGGGGAGGGGTAAGAGAGAGGAGGAGATGGAGAGAGAGCTGAGAAGAAGAGAGGAGAAGGTATTGAGAGAAGAGAGAGGAGTGAGAGGGTAAGAGAAAGGAGGAGATGAGATGGAGCGACAGAAGGGGATGGAGAAGGTAAGGACAAAGGAGGAGAGAGAGGAATAGAGATGAAGTAGAGGAGGGGGGAGATGGAAAGGGTAAGGGAGGGAAGAGGGGAAGGAGGCGTCGGGACGGGAGGTGAAGAGAGAATGGTAAGGAGAGCGAAGTGAAGGAGGAGGGAGAGATGGAAAGGAATAATTTATATTTATATAATAATATTTATACTATTATATAATTTAATATATTTAATATAAATATAATATATTTATACATATATATATATATATATTATATAATTATATATATATTATTATATATATTTATACTATATATATGTAGTATGTATATATTCTATATAACCCCTAGTTGTTTGTTTGTGTGTTCTTTGTGTTTTGTGTGAGGCGTGCGTTAGTATGTGTTTGATTGTGTAGTGCGTCGTGAGTGTGCGTGTGTTTGTGGGTGTGTATGTGTGCGGTTCTGTTTCATTGTTCCGTGTGTGTTGCGTGTGTCTGAGTGCAAGTGTCTGCTTTCTTTGTTTTGTGTGCTTGTGTGGAACATCCCCAATCCTTTCTTTTTTTACGTGTATTATCTCCTCCCAAACCTATCTATATTTTTCTTCTTCAATTCCCCAATATCAAGGTAATTCCAGGTTTCAACATCCCTCTTCCCACCTGCCCTCCATCCTCACCCCCCCCCTTCCCCCACCCCTATCCATCACCTCATCAGGCAGTTGATGCACTACAAGTCGTTCGTGAGTTCGGACGCGGCCAAGAACTCTCTTCTCTTCTTTATTTTTCAACAGAAGGATTTTCTATTCATAAATGTTTTCATTATTGCTTTTTGTTTGAAATACAGTCGGTAGTGACTATATATTTATACATCGTTACTATTACGCGCGTACAATTTTTGTTGGTAATATAATTATTATATTTATATATTATATTAATATATTATATATTATATATTATATATATATTATATTTTTATATTCTATTTATTTATTTATTCTATCATCTAACTATCATTTAAAGTAGATGGATTGATAGAAGAAACCAGATAGTGATAGAAATAGAGATTGATTAGTAGGTATAGTAGATATATATTAGAATGTCTGTATTATTATTACGAATTAGGAGAGGAAGAGAAAGCGATCGGCCTGATAAACTATAATAAACAACTATGCAACTCTACCTATTCAATAACCACCTGCTAAAGACAGACACAGACACACACAAAAAATATTCAAGAGGAAGAAAAGAAAAAAAATCTACCTCACCCCCAAAAAAAAAAGTTAAAAAAAAAAAAAAAAAAAATCTGATCCCCTAACTCATTTCAGATTTCATTCCCGTTCGGCATATTTTCCGGCATTTGGCCAGCAGGCAAGCGACGTGGTTTCGTCGCGGGAAGGATCGCATCTGAATTCCTTTAACTCGCTCTGGCCAGTCGTGAAGTGCAATTAACTTGATGGAAAGAAGATCAAGTCCGGCGGAGGGATTCTCGGTCGGCAGAGGAAGGTCTGGAGAAAATTGATGGAAGATGATACAAGAAGAGAGAGGAGGAGGAGGGAGAGGAAGGAGAGGGAAAGGGAGAGAGAGAGAGAGAGGGAGAGGGAGAGAGGAGTGAGAGAGAGAGAGAGAGAGAAGAGAGGAAGAGAGGACTTTCGTCTTGCTAGAGAAAAAAATACTGAAAGGGGAAGAGGAGTGAAGAGAGAGTAACTCTCTCTCGTCTCTCTCTCTGCTCTCTTTCTCTCTCTTCTCCCTCTCTCTCTCTCTCTCCCTTTCTCTCTCTCCTTCTCCTCTCTCTCCTCTCCTCTCTTCTCTCCTCTCTCTCCCTCTCTTCTTCTCCCTCTTCTCTCTCCTCTCCGCCTCCCTCCTTCCTGGTCTGTGTATTATATCCGATATTCTACGGCTCAACACATTAGCGTATATTTCAACAATGGTAATGGATATTCAGTCATGATTTCTTCCACGATAATGACTTTTACGGTTATGGATTCTTTTACAATTAATTTTCCTCTATCTATTTTTAATACTCCTTTCATGTATTTTGTTGGTTTTTACCACTATCACTCACTAATGGTATTTCATATCTAATATGAAAATTCTGGTGTTCTCCAATATTCGTACTATACATTTGCTTACATACAATGACATATTACACTCTTATCCTTCATAGAAATTTTCATTTTCGGACTGATTCTTGTGCATGTGCACCTTGTTT
>NW_020868391.1:546215-553715 GCF_003789085.1 Penaeus vannamei
AAGGGGGGAGAGGGGAGGGAGGGGGAGGAGGGAAGGGGAAGGGGAGAGGGGAGTGTGGGAGAAGCAAGGGCGATGGGAGAGCAAGATGTTATTAAAGGAGGGAAAGAAGGTCCAAGGAAACGAAAAGATAAAGATAGGGTTAAGGAAAGGGAGGGAAATAAATCTGAGAATCTGGGGAAGGAGGAGAAGAGGAAGAATAGGAGGATGAAAAGTGGACAGAATCGGAGGGATTAGAAGACAAGGTATGGGAAAAGGGGGGACGAGAAGAAAGGGAAGGAGATTGATATAAGAAGGAGATAGAGGGAAGAGAAGAAGGGAGGGAGAGAAGAGTGGGCATGGAAGAAGGGAAGAGAGGCGGTCAATCGGAAGAGGAATGAAAAAAGGAAAGGAAATAAACCGAGAGGCTGGGAAGGGTAAGGGGAGGAATTCAGCATTCTATTCATCGTTTTGTTTATTGTATTTTTATCTTATTTATCTATTGTTATTTTGTTTTTATTTCTTATTTCTTTGTATTTATTTAATTTATTTATTTTATTTATTTATTTATTTATTTATCTTATTTATTTCATTTCATTTTTTTTTTATTTATTGACGATTCATCATTCTATTTACCATTAATGTTGATCTACTTCTTATTTCCTTTATTCTGACTGGTTTTCTATTTCGATGTATGTATTTCGTCACCCTCCCCTCCTCTCTCTCCTTTTCTCTCTCTCTCTCTCTCTCTCTTTCTTTTTCTCTCTTTCTCTCTTAACTCTCTCTATGTAAATGTTTATCTATATGCCTGTATATTATTTATATCTATATATATCTATATGTCTGTATATCTCTCTGTTATCTCTATCTATCTATCTATCTATCTAATTATCTGCCCATCTAGCTATCTGCCTGTCTGTCTATCTGCATCTCTATCTATCATCTTTCTTTCTTATCTATAATCTATCTTCTGTCTCTCTATATCTCTTCTCTCGTCTCTCTCCATCTCTCTCTCTCTCTCTCTCTTTCTCTCCTCTCTCTCTTCTCTCTCTCTCATCTCTCTTCTTTCTCTCTCTTCTCTATCTCTCTATGTGTATATGTCTATCAGTCAATCTATCTATCATTCATGTCTATATATGTCTGTCTATCTCTCAATTTATCTATCTATTTATTCAATCATCTGTCAATCTAGATATCTGCCTGTCAGTTTATCTCCCCTACTTTCTCTCTCGCTCTCTCTCTCTCTTTTTATCTATCTACCTACTTATCTCATTCTCTCTCTCTATCTATCTGTCTCATTCTCTCTATCTATCTATCTATCTTGCTATCTATATCTATCTATATATTCATCTATCAATCTCTTTCTTTCTCTCTCTCTCTCTCTCTCCTTCTATCTATCTATCTGTTTCTACCTATCTATCCAGGTACAAAACCTATCAAATGGAGTGGAGCCCAACATTCAAAAAAAAAAAAAAAAAAAAAAACAGTTGTAAAAAAGGAGACATAAAAACGTGAATAAATCGAGATTCTGTGTATGAACAACATGAAAGAAAGGACATGACATGAGTGACATGAATAACTGAAACGGAGCGATAAAAAGACACATCGTTGATATCAGTGTGAAATGAAGACTCACTTGACGAGTGATAGAAAAAGAGTGGATGGATAGGTAGGGATATAGATAACGAGGTAGGTTGATAGATAGATAGGTGTGCAGATAGATAGATCGATAGACTGAGATTGATTAATAGATAGACAGATAGACACATACATGGATACATAGAAAGAGAAAGCAAAGAGTGGATAGATAGATAAGGATATTGAGAAGGAGGTAGGTTGATAGATAGATAGGCGTACAGATATATAGACTGATAGACTGAGATGGATTGATATAGATGGATAGATTGAAATTGATTAATAGATAGACAGATAGACACATACATGGATACATAGAGACAGCAAAGAGTGGGAGAGAGATATAGATATAGATAAGGAGGTAGGTTGATAGATGGACAGGCGTGCAGATAGATAGACTGATAGACTGAGATAGATTGATATAAATGGATAGACCAAGATTGAATAATAGATAGACAGATAGACACATACATGGTTACATAGAAAGAGACAGCAAAGAGTGAGATATAGATATAGATATAGATAAGGAGGTAAGCTGATAGATCGATGGGTGTGCAGATAGATAGACTGATAGATCGAGATGGATTGATAGAGTGATATCGGTTATGTTAGCTTGAACATGTGAATATTTTACATTTTCTCTTTATGCGGCGAGTGCCAAAGACGGGGATTCTTTTTAAAGAGTGTATTGTCGTTGTTGTTTCTTGTTTTATTGTTTCCATTATTTTGTCTCTCTTTGAAGATGCTCATATGAATGTCAATTTATGTGATCACCCCCCCGACAAACTCATACATAGAAAACAAAAGAAAAAAAGAGAAAAGAAAAGAAAAAAGCCTATCTTCTGTGCTCTGATGAGACTTCATTATTTATTTATATATTTATTACTATTTTTCATTATTGTTTATTTTTATTCCGACAAGTGTTCGAGGTAAATGTTCGCAAATGCACGTACATACACATACATGTATACCCTCGTGTGCGCAGATAGCTGTCTCCCTATATCTGCATTCAATGATCTTCCTGTATTTTTTCTTTTACCTGCATATATGTAAATTTTCTTTCTGAAATTATTTATGTATCTATCTACTCTCCCTCTCTATCTGTTAACTTGTGCTAAATCTAAATTTTAAGTGATAAATCTCTCTCTCACTCTTTGCTTTCTCTTTCTATGTATCCATGTATGTGTCTATCTGTCTGTCTATTAATCAATCTTAGTCTATCCATCTATATGAATCCATCTCAGTCTATCAGTCTATCTGCACACCTATCTATCTATCAACTATCACCTCCTTATCTATCCATCTATCCATCCACTCTTTGCTTTCTCTGTCTATGCATCCATGTATGTGTCTATCTGTCTGTCTATTTATCAATCTCAATCTATCCCTCTCAGTCTATCAGTCTACCTATCTGCACACCAATCTATCTATCAATCTACCTCGTTATCTATATCCTTATCTATCCATCCACTCTTTGCTTTCTCTTTCTATGTATCCATGTATGTGTCTATCTGTCTATCTATTAATCAATCTCAGTCTATCGGTCTATCTATCTGCACACCTATCTATCTATCAACCTACCTCGTTATCTATATCCCTATCTATCCATCCACTCTTTTTCCATCGCTCGTCATCCCACTCCCCGTATCTATTAAGAGTCAAGTGAGTCTTCATTTCACACTGATATCAACGACGTGACTTTTTATCGCTCCGTTTCAGTCATTCATGTCACTCTAGCCATGTCTCTTTTTTTTCTTTTTTTTTTTGAGTCTTCATTTCACACTGATATCAACGACGTGACTTTTTATCGCTCCGTTTCAGTTATTCATGTCACTCATGTCATGTCTCTTTTTTTTCTTTCTTTTTTTGAGTCTTCATTTCACACTGATATCAACGATGTGACTTTTTATCGCTCCGTTTCAGTTGTTCATGTCACTCATGTCATGTCTCCTTTTTTTTTCTTTATTTTATCTATTTATTTTTTTTCTTTAGTACATGCCGTTATTCATACACAGGATCTCGATATATTCACGTGTTTCTATTTCAATTTTTACAGATGCCTTAGTTTTTTTTTTTCTTTTTTTTTTTTATTATTATTTTTTTTTTCTTTGAGGATGTTGAATTTCACTCCGGTTGAGAGGCTGTGTGTCTGGTTGATGGTTTATGGTTGATTAGGTTAATTGGGAAAGGAGTAATGGGTGATATAGAGAGACATATAGAAATAGATGGATAGATGGAAATAGATAGATAGATAGAAAAAGAGAGAGAGAGAGACATAAAGGGGGGGGGAGAGGGAGATAGATAGATAGATAGATAGATATAGATAGATAGAGAGAGATGAGAGAGAGAGAGAGAGAGAGAGAGGAGAGAGAGAGGAGAGAGAGAGAGAAGAGAGAGAGGGAAATGTAGTATATAAAGAAAATCACACTTAAAAGAGAGATGACAAAAGCAAAAGCCTGGTCTATGTAGAGCCTACCCGTAGATTAACACTAAAGAAGATGGGACACAAGACTGAGAGACAAAGATAGAGAAAAAGAGAATGAGAGATGGGAGAGAGTGAGGGAAACAGAGATAGATAGAGAGAGAGGTAGACAGACAGAGAGGAGCGAGGGAAGGAGAGAGAGAGAGAGAGAAGAGAAAGAGAGAGAGAGAGAGAGAGAGAGGAGGAGAGAGAGAGAGAGAGGAGAGAGAGAGAGAGAGAGAAAGAGAGAGAGAGAGAGAGAGAGAGAGAGAGAGAGAATAGTAGAGAAAGACATAGGCAGACTGAAAGACAAAGGAAGATTAAGAAAGAGAGAGAAAAAAATACGTACAGATACTTATATGAAAACAGACAGACAGAGACAGGGAAACAGTGAGACAGACAGACAGATAGACAAACAGAAAAAGAGATAGAGATAGATAGACCGAGGCAGACATACAAACAGACAGAGACAGAGACAGAGAAAAAAAAACAGAACCTGATAGACAGAAACGGACAGACATGCAAATAGACAGACAGAGACAGAATGACAAACAGACACAGAAAGACAGAGACAAGACAAACAGGCAAACAGGAAAACAGAGACAGACAAAGGAAAACAGACAGAGACAGAGAAAAGGACAAACAAGACAAGAGACAAACAGAAAGACAGAGACAGACAAAAGGACAAACAGAAAGACAGAGACAGACAAAAGGACAAACAGAAAGACAGAGACAGACAAAAGGACAAACAGAAAGACAGAGACAGACAAAGGAGACAGAGACAGACAGACAGAGGACAGAGACAGATCAAAAGACAAACAGAAAGACAGAGACAGACAAAAGGACAAACAGAAAGACAAAGAGACAGACAAAGGACAAACAGAAAGACAGAGACAGAGAAAAAGGACAAACAGGAAGACAGAGGACAGACAAGAAGGACAAACAGAAAACAGAGACAGAGAAAAGGACAACAGAGACAGCAAAAGGACAAACAGAAAGACAGAGACAACAGAAAGACAGAACAGACAAAAGGACAAACAGACAGAGACAGACAAAAGGACAAACATGAGAAAGACAGGACAGAACAGACAAACAAACAGAAAGACAGAGAGACAAAAGAAAAGACAGAGGAAAACAGACAAACAGAAAGACAGAGACAGACCAAAGGACACAGAAAGACAGAGACAGACAAAAGGACAAACAGAAAGACAGAGACAGACAAAAGGACAAACAGAAAGACAGAGACAGACAAAAGGACAAACAGAAAGACAGAGGCAGACAAAAGGACAAACAGAAAGACAGAGAGACAGACAAAAGGACAACAGAAAGACAGAGACAGACAAGGACAAACAGAAAGACAGAGACAGACAAAAGAAACAGAAACAGAGACAGACAAAAGGACAAACAGAAGACAGAGCCAGACAAAAGACAAACAGAAAGACAGAGACAGACAAAAGGACAACAGAAAGACAGAGACAGACAAAGGACAAACAGAAAGACAGAACAGACAAAAGGACAAACAGAAAGACAGAGCAGACAAAAGGACAAACAGAAAGACAGAGAGAAAGGACAACAGAAAGACAGAGACAACAAAAGGACAAACAGAAAGACAGAGACAGACAAAGGACAAGAAGACAGAGACAGACAAAAGGACAAACAGAAAGACAGAGACAGACAAAAGGACAAACAGAAAGACAGAGACAGACAAAAGACAAACAGAAGACAGAGACAGACAAAAGGACAAAAAAAGACAGAGATAGACCAAAAGGACAAAACAGAAAGACCAGAGACAGACAAAAGGGAACAGACCAGACAAGACACAGAAAGACAGAGACAAAAAGGACAAACAGAAAGACAGACAAAAGGGACAACAGACAGACCAGAGACAAACAAGGACAATAACAGAAAGGAAAACCAGACACGAGACAGACACAGAAGACAGACAAGAAAGACAGAGACAGACACATGACAAACAGAAAGACACAGCCAGAAAAGACAAGACAGACAGAAAACAGAAAGAACAGGAACACAGAAGACAGACAGACGAAGAGAAAAGACAAACAGAAAGACACAGACAGACGAAGAGACAAAACAAAAGACACAGACAGACGAAGGACAAACAGAAAGACAGAGAAGACAAAAAGGGGACAGACAAAAAACAAACCGGAGACAAAAAGGACAAAAAGAAAAACAGAGACAGACAAAAGGACACAAACGGCAGAAACAGAGAAAAAGGACAAACAGAAAGGACAGACGCAGGACAAAAGGACAAACGAATAAGACAGAGACAGGACAAAAGGACAAAACAGAAAGACCCAGAGACAGACAAAAGGACACACAGAAAAGACAGAGACAGACACAGGGACAGACGAAAGGACAAACAGAAAAAGAGACAACAAAAGACAAACAGAAAGACAGAGACAAAGGACAAAACAGAAAGACAAACCACAGACAAAAGACAAAACAGAAAAGACGAGACAGACAAAAGGACAAACAGAAAGGACAGAGACAGACAGAAAGGACAAACAGAAAGACAAGACAGAGATAGGACAAAAGGACAGACAGAAAGACAGAGACAGACAAAGGACAACAGAAAGACAGAGACAGACAAAGGACAACAGAAAGACAGAGAGGACAAACAGAAAGACAGAGACAGACAGAAAAGGACAAACAGAAGACAGAAAAAGAGGACAAACAGAAAGACAGACAATCAAGCAGACAGGAAAGGGAAGGGATGGCTATTAGAAAGAGTTGCACATGGATTGCACAAGGAGCCTGTTGCAAATTCGCGTGTGTTGCAGCGGAGAAGAAGAGGATGGAACTTGGGAAAGAGGGAGACAAGTGCTAATCCTGGAAGATAGAGAGGGAGAGGAAATTAAAAGTGAGAAAGGAATAGCTAAGAGGGTGGGAGGGGGAGGGAAAGGAGGAAAGGGAAGAAAGGGGGGGAGAAGAAGGAAAAGATGGAAGGTGGAAGGAAAGGAAAGAGGTCGATAAAGTGGAAAGGAAAGAGACGGAGAGAAAAAGAGAAAAGGAAACGAAACAGACAGAAATACAGAGGAAAGAAAAGAGAAAAAGAGAAAGAACGGAAGAGTGACACAGATACAAACACAGACATGATGCCTGACAGAAAAAAAAAATCACACTAGCAGGCGAAAAAATAAAAGATAGAAAGAAGAAGAGAGGAAAAAAACAAGAACAAGAAAAATATTTCAGCTCAAAATCCCACACAACACGACCTGAAATGAAACCTTAATGAACTGAGGACATGTCGCATGCCAATTCCGAATGGCTCGTAAGGACACTGGCCCAAACAAAGAAAACCTGGGACGAAGAGAGGGGAAACTAAAGCAAACCACGAGGGGCCGTCCAAAGTGCTTTTGCTTGCCTGCGGGAGAAACCACGCTGCGACTATAGAAAGGGCGGAGAGG
>NW_020868391.1:566215-586215 GCF_003789085.1 Penaeus vannamei
ACATAAAACGGGGAGCAAACACCTTGAACCTTCGGGCATTAATGATCTTTTTGAGCGACTTGGCAACTCAGCTGTGTCTTCTTTCTTTTCATTGTTATTATCATTTATATCATTATTATTGATTTTATGATTCTTTTATATGCTCTTTTCCTTATTATTATTCCTGTCCCGTCGTTACTCTTTAAACAATTTTTTTTTATTGTTGTTTTAATCATTATCAACGTTATTATCATAATTGTCATTATAGTCATTGTCAATATTACCATCATTATCATTTATATTTTTCATTATCATTATCATCATTGTTATTATTATTATTATTATTATTGTTATCGCTATTATCATTATTATTATTATTATAATTATGTTATCCTTATATTATTTATTATTATAGATTTATGTAATCATATCATTATCATTATATAATATGTTATCATTATCATTATCATCATTATTGTTGTTACTGATGATGCTTTTATTATTATTGTTATCATTGTCATTTCTATCACCATTATCATTATTAGCATTATTATGAATATCACTATTATCATCATTATTATCATTATAGATATCGTAATGATTATTACTACTGCTATTATGATTATATTCAAGATGATTATCTATCATTATAATCGTAATTGCTATTATTATTATTATCACTATTATTACGATTATTATTTTTAATGTATTATATTTAACCATATAGTTATGATAATCATTCTCCTATTAGAATCTCTTATTCTATTTCTCTCTCTCTCTCTCTCTCTCTCTCTCTCTCTCTCTCTCTCTCTCTCTTCTCTCTCTCTCTTCTCTCCTCTTCTCTCTCTTCTCTCTCTCTCTCTCTCTCTCTCTCTCTCTCTCTCTCTCTCTCTCTCTCTCTCTCTCTCTCTCTCTTTCTCTCTTCTCTCTCTCTCTCTCTCTCTCTCGCTCTCGCTCTCTCTCTCTCCTCTCTCTCTCTCTCTCTCTCTCTCCTCTCTCTCTTTCTTCTCTTTTTCTGATTTTCTTAATCATTATATATTTTTTTCATTTCTTTTTATCTCATCTCATTTATTTTCAATCTTATATCATATTCTTAATTCTCCTTTTATTCCACCTATTTATCCCATCTATTTCTAATCACCATTCTCCTATCAAACTTTATTTCTCCAGCAGCGAGTGAGCGATCGACTGACAACTCTCTCACGCGCTTTTTGTTGGCCTGTTCTGACATTTTCAATTATTGTTTTGACATTTCCACACATCCTCTGGCAGCCTATTACACTGCATCAGTGTCGGAGTTGGCCGAATAACAGGTAAAGGAAGAAACTATGAATAAAGGAATGGTGGGGAAAAATATAAGATTATCATGCGTACAACTTTACGTAACAAAATGCGAACCGTGGACGGGTATATGGCAACACCGACGCCATGGTGACGAGTTGCAACATCGCTATTTTTTAAAACATTTTTTCCCGTAAATTATTGACAAAGAAAAATAAATAAATAATCATACTCTTTTTCAATTTTCAACACTTGAACAACACGGAAAAAAAAATCGATAAACATAACGCGAAAAACATTAAATCAAGAGCAAAATTCACAAAGAAATAAAAAGAGAACTAGACGAAAATATCGAATAATAAAAAGAGCGAAAAGAAAAGGAAAACCGGAGAAAAAGATCGATAGAAGAGAGAGAGAGAGAGAGAGAGAGAGAGAGAGAGAGAAGAGAGAGAGAGAGAGAGAGAGAGAGAGAGAGAGAGAGAGAGAGAGAGAGAGAGAGAGAGAGAGAGAGGAGAGAGAGAACAAACAAGCATGGAAAGCAAAGGTCGAATTGAAGGGAGAAAGAGAGAGAGGTCACAGCACGAAAACAACGCGATAGGGCAAAGGTCAGGAAGTAAAAGCAAACACGGGTATATATGGGTTTCCGTGTGCGCGTGTTTGTGCGTGTGTGTGTGTGTGTGCGTGTGTGTGTGCACGCGTGTAAACAGACGTGTAGGTATATACACGCATACGCCGTCGAGCTTTTCCGAGTATATAGTAATGACAAGAAGGGAGAGAGAGAGAGAAGAGAGAGAGAGAGAGAGAGAGAGGAGAGAGAGGGAGGGAGGGAGGAGAGGGAGGGAGGGAGAGACAGAGACAGAGACAAAGATAGGAGGGAGAGAGAAAGAGAGAAGGAGGTGAAAGTGAGAGAGAGAGAGAGAGAGAGAGAGAGAAGAGAGAGAGAGAGAGAGAGAGAGAGAGAGAGAGAGGAGAGAGAGAGAGAGAGAGAGAGAGAGAGAGAGAGAGAGAGAGAGAGAGAGAGAAAAATACTGGGCACAAACAAACAGAATACCAATAAAACAAAGAATAAGAAATAAATAAAGAAACAGCAGAGAAAAGATAAACAAATGACAAACATAAAAAAAGAAAACGTGTAAGATAAAAGAAATGTCCCTTTGAAACAAATTTGTCCTCATTTTTAAACTTTTAAAGTGATAGATCCGAACACTTTTTCCCGGTCGCTTGAATTCGTAAACAAATATGAACAATTGCTTGAGTTCAACGTTTTTTTTTTTTTTTCTTTTTTTATTCCTCCCCCTCATTATCATATTTGACGGGATTTTTTTTTTTCTTTCTTTCTTCCTTTTTTCTTTTAGATTTTCTGACATCGCTGAAACGATTAAGGCTCTTTCTGTTTTTCGATCCCATTGTATTTGTTTTGGCTGTTGTTGTTGTTTGTCTGAACTGAAATGCAAGAAATATTTTCTGTGTTTATCAATTTGTTTCGCTTTCTGTATTCTCTTTTCCTCTTTCCCTCTCTCTATCTGTTTTTCTCCCTCATTCCCTCTCTCTCTCTTCATCGTATCTATCTATCTATCTATCATTCTCTCTATCCTATTCTGTCTATCTATCTATCTCTTCCTTTCTTTCTCCCTTTGCTTCCTCATCTTCCCCCCTCTCGCTCTAATTATCTACCTATTCTGTCCGCTCGCTTTCTAATTCTATTTATCTACTTCTCATTTCCTCTCTTTTATTTCAACTGCCATTGGTTAAAATCGGGGCACGTATACGCCACTGAAAAATGTTGTTGCTCCGAAAGAAGAAATTATGGTCTTCTGGATCTCCTCTGATGATATTAAATAGGAAAAAGATGTGGATGTGTAAGAATTATAAAATGTGTATAGATAGGTAAATAAAAACAAAGCTTTCGAGTAGGAGAATAGGTTAAATAAGAGATATGAAATAAAAGGACGGATTTACAGTGTCAAAAGGGTCATTCAACATTTGGGCTAGGAATATAAACTGGCTGCATCGAGGGTTGGTTTCTATCTTTTAAATATTATTATAATTTATTGTGACTTTTTTTTCTTATTGATATCATAAGGTAATTTTACTGCCTTAATGTCTTTTCATTTCCTTTTGCCCCCCCCCGGTCATATACACATTTTTTCGATGTGTGGTTTCTTGTGTAGGTTGCAAAATACAGTACATTATTTGCATTTTTTCCGCCGCGTCTGTTTTTTGCCTACTGTATATCGTTGATATGTAGAATTGATTGCCTATTATCACATCTTTGTTAATTTTACCCCTTATTATTATCATTCAATTCATTTCCTGTTACTACTGTTATTTCTTTCATTACAATCACTATCATCATTTCTACAAGCATCGCCATTATCATCATCACGTTATCAAACACTTCCCTAGTTTGTAAATAATAAAATTGGAATTTTCTTTTTACATTTTCTTTTCACATCCATTTACATGAGTTAATTTCATCCTGGAAGTGTTCTGAATAGTTGAATATTGAACGCCTGTCAAAGTTATTACTTCATCACAACGTTCTGATTTCATTGTAAAATCTAATGTAAAAATGTGCGCTGGACGTGACTGACACAGAATGGAGGTTAAGGGAGTAATTGATAACAGGTGGAAACAGAAAAAAGAAGAGATGCGGTGTTCAGTGAGAGAGNATTTCCTGATCCGAAAGCTACATAGGAAGTGCGGCCATTTATGCATCTTTTCCAGATCTCTCTTCTCGGCTAGATCTCCATTTCTATCTGTCTTCTTCACTCTTCTCCGCTCTTTCTTTCTTTTTTTCTTCAATTTTCCTTCTCTCTCTCTCTCTCGTCTCTCTCCTCTCTCTCTCCTCTCCTCCTCTCTCTCTCCCTTCTCTCTCTTTATTCTCTCTCCTCTCTCTCGTTCTGCTCTCCACCTCGATTTTTTCTGCATATTATGTCTTCTCTGCTCCCCTTTTCTCTCCCTCTCTCTGCTCTTTCGTCGCTCGTCCTCTCTCGTCCTCTCTCTCCGTCGTCTCTCTCTCCCTTTCCGCTCCTCTCCTCCCTCTCACGCTCGCTCTATTCACAATCCTTCTTGTTGTCCTTCCTGTCTGTCTGTCTGTCTGTCTCTGTCCGTCTCCTTCTCTCAATCTCCTGCCTCTCTCTCTTTCTCTCTCTCTCTCTCTACTCTCTCTCTCTCTCTCTCTCTCTCTCTCTCTTACTCTCTAATCTCTCGCTCTCTCTCTCTTCTCTCCTCTCTCTCCTCTCCTCTCTCTCTCTCTCTCTCTCTCTCTCTCTCTCTCGTCTCTTCGCTTTCGCTCTCTCCTCTCTCTCTCTCTCTCTGCTTCCTCTCTTCTCTCTCTTCTCCTTCTCTTCTTTCTTCCTCCGTCTTCCTCTTCCTTCTCTCTCTCTCTTCTCTTCTCTCTTATCATTCTCTCCTCAAAAAAAGGACAGAATAGAATAAATTCCAACCCTCCCCGCCAAAAGAAGAAAACAGAAAAAATAAAGAAAGAAAATTGAAAGAGTAGAAATCAGGAAAACGGAAAAAAAAAAAAAAAAAACGAACAAGCCAACGAATAAAACGGGGAGCAAACGACCCGAACCTGCGGGGCATAATGTTGATCGTGGAGCACTTTGGCACTCAGCGGTCTCGTCCATTATAACATGATAGCAGTATGATGATAGTGGCGTGGTAGAGGCCGTCTCGGAGATATCCTGTCCGCTGTGAAAAACAGGTAAGGAGTGATGATAATATGATGTGTGACATGGGAATCAGATGTCAACTCGATATCAATGTCAGGATATGATGGGGTAATATGAGTACGGCAGTAGTATTGCCAGTACCAGTATAGTCAGGTAGATATATAGTAGTTGTGTATCCCAGCTAGAATCATAATAGTATTGATAATGAGGACCTACAGATGAATATGTGAGTCAGATCCAGTAGGATAAGTAGGTAGCAGAGCAGAGTATATATGTATCAAACATCTCATCGTCACCATTCTCAATCTAACGTCGTAGTCTCTCTCCTTTCTTCGCAGTGTGCAATGCACTACTTCTTCAGACTTTATACACATCTTCTACTTCTTTTCTATCACCATTACATATTAGATTAATTAATGAATTCACTACTATCATATAGTTAGTTATATCATTATTATCCATTATAGATATCGTAAGAATTACACTGCTATAATACTTATATTCAAATGATATCTATCATTATAATCGTAATTGCTATTATTATTATTATCACTATTATTACGATTATTATTTTAATGTATTATATTTAACATATAGTTATGATAATCATTCTCCTATTAGAATCTCTTATTCTATTTCTCTCTCTCTCTCTCTCTCTCTCTCTATCTCTCTCTCTTCTCTCTCTCTCTCTTTCCTCTCTCTCTCTCTCTCTCTCTCTCTCTCTCTCTCTCTCCTCTCTCCTCTCTCTCCTTCTCTCTTCTCTCTCTCTCTCTCTCTCTCTCTCTCTCTCTCTCTCTCTCTCTCTCTCTCTCTTCTCTCTCTCTCTCTCTCTCTTCTCTCTCTCTCTCTCTCTCTCTCTCTCTCTCTCTCTCTCTCTCTCGTCTCTCTCTCTCTCCTCTTTCTGTTTTCCTATCATTATATATTTTTTCATTTCTTTTTATCTCATCTCATTTATTTTCAATCTTATATATATTCTTAATTCTCCTTTCTATTCCACTCTATTTATCCATCTATTTCTAATCACCATTCTCCTATCAAACTTTATTTCTCCAGCAGCGAGTGAGTGATCGACTGACAACTCTCTCACGCGCTTTTTGTTGGCCTGTTCTGACATTTTCAATTATTGTTTTGACATTTCCACACATCCTCTGGCAGCCTATTACACTGCATCAGTGTCGGAAGTTGGCCGTAAATAACAGGTAAAAGGAAGAAACTATGAATAAAGGAATGGTGGGGAAAATATAAAGATTATCATGCGTACAACTTTACGTAACAAAATGCGAACCGTGGACGGGTATATGGCAACACCGACGCCATGGTGACGAGTTGCAACATCGCTATTTTTTTAAAACATTTTTCCCGTAATTATTGACAAAGAAAAATAAATAGAATAATCTATACTATTTTTCAATTTTCAACACTTGAACAACACGGGAAAATCGATAAATGTAACGCTAAAAATATTAAATCAATAGCAAAATTCACAAAGAAATAAAAAGAGAACTAGACGAAAATATCGAATGATAAAAAAGAAGCGAAAAGAAAAAGGAAAAACCGGAGAAAAAAGATTCGCAATAAACAAGAAGAGGAGAGAAGAGAGAGAGAGAGAGAGGAGGAGGACGGGGGGAGAGAGAGAGGGAGAGGAGCAGAGAGAGAGGAGAAGAGAAGAGAGAGCGAGAGAGAAGAGCGAGAAGAAGAAGAAGAGAAGAGAATAATCAAAACAAGCCATGGGAAAAGCAAAGGCGATAAGGAGAAAGATGAGACTAAGGGTCACAGCCACAAACAACGCGATAGGCGCAAGGTCAGGAAGTAAAAAGCAAAAACACGGGTATATATGGGTTCCGACCGTGCGCGTGTTTGTGACGTGTTGTGTGTGTGGCGTTGTGTGTGCACGCGACCGGAAACAGACGTGTAGGTCAATCACACGCATACCCGTCGAGCTTTTTTCCGAGTATATAGTTAATGACAAGAAGAAAGGAGAGAAGGGATCAGAGAGAGAGGAACGAGCGAGGAGAGGGATGAGAGAGAGAGACGAGAGGAGGAGGAGGAAGGGAGGAGGAAGGAGAGAAACCCCAGAGGACAGAGGACAAAAAGATAGTGAGGGCAGAGAGAAAAGAGAGAGATCGTAGAAAAATTGAGAGTGAGAGAGAGAAAAGAGAGAGTGAGAAGAAAAGAGAGAGACGAGAGAGAGACGAGGAGAAGATGAGAGAGAGAGAAGCAGAGAGAAGAGAGGAATAGAGAGGTGAGAGACACGGAGAGAAAATACTGCGGCACAAACACAAACAGAATTACCAAACAAAAACCAAAGAAATAAGAAATAAAGAAAGGAAACAGCAGAGAAAAATAAACAAATAGCGACAAACGATAAAAAAAAAACAAAGATGAAAATCGTGTAAAATAAAGAAATTCCCTCGTGTGAAACAAATTGTCCTCATTCTTTAAACTTTTAAAGTGATAATCCGAACACTTTTTTCCCCGCGTCGTTGAATTTCGAAAACAAATCATCGAACAAATTGCGTCTGAGTACAACGTTTCTTTTTTTTTCTTTCTTTGTTCAATCCCTTCCCCCTCATCTATCATATGTGACGAGGTATTTCTTTTTTTATCTCTTTCTTTCTTCCTTTTGTCTTTAGATCTTCTGACATCGCTTGAAACCCCGATTACACGCTCTTCTTCATTGTTCGATCCCATTGTATTGCTTTGCTGTTTTTGTTGTTAGTCTCAACTGAAATGCAAGAAATATTTGCCTTGTTTTACTCAATTTGTTCGCTTATTCTATCTCCTTTTCTCTTTCCCTTCTCTCTAAATCTGTTTTCTCCCTCATTCCCTCTATCATCATCTATCTATCTATCATATCCCTCATCCCATCTCAATTATCTATCTACTATACTCTCCTTCTTTCTCATCCTTTGCTCCTACATCTTACGCCCCCTCTCGCATCTAAATTAATACTACCCAGTCTGTCCGTCTCCGCCTTTCTATCTGTTTATCTACTTCTCATTCCTCTCTTTTACTTACATTGTTTTAAAATCGGGGCACGTAATACGCCACTGAAAAGCTGTTCCGAAAAGAAACACATTATATCTTCTTCCTCTCTTGAATAACTTTAAATAAAAAAAAAAACAAGTGGAATGTATTGTATAGAAAATATAAATGTACAATAGGTTAGAAACAAAAAGCTTTCGAGGAGAAAAAAGTAAAATTAAAAAATAAATAAAAGGACGGATACAGTGTCAAAAGGTCATCAACATTGGGCTAGGAATATAAAACTGGCTGCATCGAGGTTGGATCTATCTTTTATTTATTTATTTATTGTGACTTTTTTTTTTCATTGATATTCATAAGAATACCTGCCACGTAATGTCTTTCATTTCCGCCCACCCCCCTCATATACACATTTTTCGATGTGTGTTTCTGTGTGGAGGTTGCATAATACAGTACATTATTGCATTTTCCGCGTCTGTTTTTGTTCTGTATATCGTTGATGTGTAGAATTGATTGCATTATCACATCTTTGTTATCATTGCCATTATCATTATTATTTCCTGTTACTACTGTTATTTCTTTCATTACAATCACTATCATCATTTCTACAAGCATCGCCATTATCATCATCACGTTATCAAACACTTCCCTAGTTTTTTTTTAAATAATAATAATTGGAATTTTCTTTTTACATTTTCTTTTCACATCCATTTACATGAGTTAATTTCATCCTGGAAGTGTTCTGAATAGTTGAATATTGAACGCCTGTCAAAGTTATTACTTCATCACAACGTTCTGATTTCATTGTAAAATCTATATGTAAAAATGTGCGCTGGACGTGACTGACACAGAATGGAGGTTAAGGGAGTAATTGATAACAGGTGGAAACAGAAAAAAAGAAGATCGTGTTCATGAGATGAGAGAAGAGAGAGAGATAAAGAGAGAGAGAGAGAGAGAGAGAGACGAGAGAGAGAGAGAGAGAGAGAGAGAGAGAAGAGAGAGAGAGAGAGACGAGAGAGGAGAGAGAGAGGAGAAGAGAGAGAGAGAGAGAGAGAGAGAGAGAGAAGAGAGAGAGAAGAGGATGAGAAGAGAGAGAGAGAGAGAGAGAGAGAGAGAGAGAGAGAGAGAAGAGAGAGAGAGAGAGAAGAGGAGAGAAGAGAGAGAGAGAGAGAGAGAGAAGAAGAGAGAGAGAGAGAGAGAGAGAGAGAAGAGAGAGAGAGAGAGAGAGAGAGGAGAGAGAGAGAGAGGGAGAGAAGAGACAGAGAGGAGAGGAGAGAGAGAGAGAATATTTCTTTTACTTCCCCCTCTTACCTCTATTCTTTCCCTCCCTTTCCCCTTCCCTCTCGATCTTGCTTTATCTCCCCTTTTTCCCTCTCACTTTCTTATCCGGCCTCTCTTTTTCCTTTCCTCATTCCTCTTTATTTCTCCTCCTCTTTTCTCCACCCTTCCTTCATCCGTTCTCTTTCCTTCTCCCTTCTTCCTCCTTCCTCAGTCTCCCTCCCCTAACTCCCCCTCCATCCTTCACCCTCCCTTCAACACCCACGCCCCCCGTCTCCCTTCTCCCATCCTTTTACACCACCTCCCCCCTCCCCCTTACCTCCACCACACCCTACTTTCCTCTATATCTCCCTACGTTCTCTTTCTCTTTCCTCCTTCCTATTTCCCCCCCTCTTAGCCAACCCCCTTTCTGCTTCCTTTCCTTCTCTCTTCTCTCCCTCCCTCTTCAACCCTTCTTTCTGTCACTTTCTTTCCCTCCTTAACCCTCCTCTCCCCCTCCTTCCCTCCTTAACTACTCTTCATATGCTCTCCCCTCTTCTCCATTCTTTCCCTTACCCTCTCTCCCCTTATCCCCCCCTCCTTGCTTCCTCTCCCCTCCTCCCTCCTTCCCTCCCTTTATCCTCTTTCCGTCACTCTCGTTTCCCTCCTTAATCCCAAACTTCCCTCCTCAGTCCTCCCTCCCCCTCTATCCTCCTCTCTTCCTATCCTATTCCTTATATCCGCCCTCTATTCCCCCTTCTTGCCATCCGCCCCCTCTCTTCTTTAATGCTCCTTCCTACGCCCTTATATCCTCTCTCCTCTCTCCTCCACCCTCCTTTCCAATCCATGCCTCCCTCCCGCACCCATACTCCTCTCTCTCTTCCACCCCCTCCTTCCCTCCATCTTCCTCCTTCACCTTCTCATCCCCTCTCCCCTCTTTTTTCTCCTATCTCTCACCTCCAAATCTCCCTTCCCCCCCCTCCGTATACCCCTCCCCCTCCCCTGTTCCCTGCCCCCCCTCCTTAGCCCCTATCCCTCTCACTCCCATACCTTCTCCTCCACCCCCTCCACGTTACCCCCCTCCCACTCCCCCGTCCCCCCTCCCGCCCCTCTTATACCCCTATCCTCTCATCCTCCATCTGCCCCTCCCCCCCCTCCGTATACCCCTCTCCCCCTCCCGCCGAGTTCCCCCCTCCCCCGCCCCCCTCCTATCCTCCTCCCTATTCCTCCCCCCAATCCTCCCCAGCGATTGACAGACTCAGCAGAGGCTCCCGATTTCCGATGTATGGGCTGCCATTGTGATTCTGAGGACTTGCGAATGAACATTTATTTTCTTTTCTTTTCCCTTTTTTTCATTCTATTTTCGAACTCGCCTCCGGGTATGTCTAGGGCCTCGTTATGAAAGGGGAACAAGGAGGAGGGGTAGGAAGGGGAGGGGAATGGGAGGAAGGAGTCGAGGTAGGGGAGGGAGAGGAGAGAAAGGGGAGGAGGAAGAGGAGAGAGAGGTAGAGGGAAAGGGGAGGAGGAAGAGGAGAAAGAGGAGGAGGGAAGGAGGAGAGAGAGGAGAGGAAAGGGGAAGAAGAAGGAGGATGTAGAGTGACTGGGTATGGGAAGAAGAAAGAAAATAAATTGGAGGAGAATTTAGAGGGAAAAGGATAGGGAGGCGAAGGAGGAGGAGGAAGATGAAAAGATTGAACTGGGAAAGAGCAAGGGGCGGAGGAGTGAAAAGAAGAGAAAGAGAAAGGGAAGGAGAAAAGTCGAAGGGAAGAGGAAAGAGAAATTAGATAAGGATGATAGGGAAGGGAAGAAAATAAGAGGAAGACGGTAAGGAAGAGGAGAGATAGAAGCGGACGAAGGGAAGAGAAGAGGGAGAAAAGAGGAAAGAAGACATGAAAAGGAAGAGAAGACGGGACGAATAGAAGTTAATCACATATCAATCCACCAATAATGCCATCATTCATTTTTAAACATTAGTGCTGGGTAGTGTATTTGTAATACCATTGCTTACCAATGCTATCCTTATCATCATAATATCATTATCACTACCATTATTATCAATGTTATATTATCATTATTGGTTAAATATCATAATAGTAATAATGATGAGGGTAATGATAATCATAATGATTTTCATTATTGACATTATTACTGATTTTACACTATTACTACAACTGATAATGATAACCGTAATAATTATTATTATCACTGTTATCTTTATTATTATCACTGGTATTATTTTCATCATTGTTATTAGTACTATTACATACTATCTTATCATTAGTAATCATAATTATTATTATTACTATCAAATTATCATTAGCATCACTCATCATCATTTTACTATTAACACTGTATTAGTGTCGCTGCTGTTATTGGTATTAGTATCATCATATATGGTATCGCTTTGCCTAAAAAACACCGGCTCTCTCTCTCTCTCTTTCTCTTTTCACTCAATCTCTCTCTCTCTCTCTCTCTCTTTTCATCTTCTTTCCTTTCTCCTTCTTCCCACCTTTACTCTCCCCTTTCCCATTCCCATTTCTCTCATAGATTTCGAGGCCTGCAGTAATGTCCTCCAGTGATATTTTATCCTCTTAAAGTGTAATTGGCAACCGAATTACAGCCCGGGGCAAACTTGAATATCAGTCCTATTGTCTTAACCAGGTGGGCGTGATCGGAATTTAATTGGATTGAACGTTTTTTTGCAATATATATATATATATTCCTTTTTTTTTTTTATTTTTTTTTTTTTATTCATTTTTTGTTGTGGGAATTATTAATCGTTTTTTATTTTTATTTCTATTATTTTTAATTTTCTAATTTTTCTTATTATCATTTTTTATTTTTGTAGGTTTAATTTGGCGTTTTCTTTTTAAAGATTTGAAGTAGAAATATAATTGCCCATTCATATTCTTTTTCTTCTTTTTCTTTTTCTTTGTGGTTTGCTTTGTAAAAGTCTTCTCCTTCTCTCCATCTGGTCTCAAAAGGGCGAATGCATTGGTTATCAAAATCGATAGTGAATAACACCACAATCATTACGGTACGCCAATGCACTATAAAAAGAAATAGAAAAAAAAATAGTTCCCCCGCTAAAGTACCGTTCTCTTTTTTATGAGAACTAAAGAGTCTCCCCTCCCATCCCCTCCTCTCCTCCGTTTTCTTTTAATGTCTTCTCTTTCAATGACCATTAAAGGCTAGGGCTACATTACCTGCTCTTTCGGTCTCAAATAAGTTTGTTTTTGAGTTTACTTTTTAATTGCTCGAGATCTTAAAGTTTGCCCGTAAACGTTTTCCAGAAAGTTATTCGGACCCTGATTCCAATTTTTCCAATATTAATAATCTTATTCATTTTTGGTTATCTATATTTGATGTATGTTTTGGTAATTTGGTATGTATTTAACTTAGAAGGTAATAAAGAAAGAAAATAAAGGAGAGAGAATTAGGAGGAAAATATATATAATAAGATTTATTAGAAGTTTTAGTAATTTTTTTAATAGATGTTTTGTCGTGACACAATATAGACATACTTTACTAGAAAATTAATTTAATATTCTTTCCCTTTCTTTAAAAAAAATGTTATAGAAAAAGAAATGAAGAAAGAAATTAGATAGAAATACAGAAGATCGAATTGAGAACATACTTGATATGCGAGATTTGAAAAATATTTTGCTTCTCTGTCTCTTCCCCCCTCTCTTCTTTCTTCCTGGCTCTCCTTCTCTCTCTCTCCTCTCTCTCTCTCTCTCTCCGCTTCTCTCTCTCTCTCTCTCTCTCTCTCTCTCACTCTCTCTCTCTCTCTCTCTCTCTCTCTCTGCCTCATGTCTCTCTCTCTTCGGTCTCTCTCTCTCTCTCTCATCTCTCTCTCTCTCTCTCGTTTCTTCCATTCCAAATTCACCAAAGAAGATGAGATGGATAACGTGAGTAAGAACAACAAAAAAAAGAACCTAAGAAAGAATCATGAAGAATGAAACGGATAAAAAGCTGAAACGAAAATTAAGGATAAAAAGTGAAGAAAGTTATACAAAAAAAAAAAAAAAAAAATCAGAAAAAGCCAGAGAAAATAAAGAAACAAATAAAAGCTCGACCCCAATAATTAAATACAAAAAACAACACACCAAACAAAGACAAAGCCAATTACAAAACAGGCAGGGAAACAAGCAGCGAGGTCTCCAACGCCACATGGACGCGGGAGGGGAGGGGGGGCGGGGCGGCCGAGTCACCCCGCTGCGGCGCCAAGCCCCACCCGGCCCCGCGTGTGGTCTTCGGCAGGAAAATGAATATTTTATTTCGAATAAACTCGATCACGCCCTCCACGATTGATGACTGGAGGTGTGGAGCGGAACGAGGGGGAGTGTGGAAGAGGTGCTGGAGGGGTGGAGAGTGGAGGGTCGGTGGAGTCGGTAGAAGTGGGATGGCGGTTTTGAAGGTGGAGAATAGGTGGAGGAGGTGGAGGTGGTGAAGGTTTGGAGCAGTAGAGGTGGAAGGTTTAGGAGATGTGAGGAGGTTTGGAGCGGACACGAGGTGGAGGGGGTGGATGTTGGAGAATGAAGCGGTGGAGGAGGTGGGAGGTGGTTGCAAGGTGGAAAGCATGGTAGAGAGGTGGAGTTTAGGAGGTTGGAGGTTGGAGAGCGGACGAGGTGGAGGCGGTGAAAGGCGTGGAAATGGAGGGATGTGAGGAGGGGTTGGGAGGTGGGAATAGGTGGAGGTGGAGAATTTACGGAGGTTTGGAAGTGTAGGGGTGGAGGAGGGGGTTGGGGAGTGGATGAGGGTGGAAGGAGAAGACTTGGGGGGAAAGGTCGAAAGAGACGGAAGAGGAAAAATTGAAGAGGAAAGGGGAGAAAAAGTAGCTAGCTGACGAAAGAAAATGAAGGAAGGGGGGTGATGGCAAGATGGGAAAGAAGAAGGTAGTTGGAAAAAGAATAGAAGATGGAGAAAAGTGGAAGAGGCAAGATTGTTTGGAAGAATGGTGAAAGAAGTTGGAAGATGGGGTTCGTGGCGGGTGTGTGTTGGGAAAACGGCCTGGTCAGTCGTGTGCTCGATCATCTTAACTCGGGTTCGCTGGCACTGACCGGTCGACTACGAGAACGATATAAACTGGCGGTAAGTCTTCGAGTGGCGTTGGAAGAGCCTGCAATCATATGGTGGATTACCAGCACAATTAGTGGAAGGACAGAGACAAAAGATTAGAGATGGCAATCACGTTTGATGTAGGTAGACTAGACAAGTAAAGCGTCTGGGTACGTTGGGTACGTAGACGAAGAGTGGCAGTAGCGAAAGAAAGGAGGTAGAGGAAGGAGGGAAGAAGAAAGAGAGACGAGAAGAGAGAGGGGATGGAAATGAGGTTTTAAAACTGGAGGTGGAAGTGGGAATGGGAAGTGGAAGGGAAAGGTAGATACGCAGAAGGTGGAAAGGAAGGTGGAATTTGATAAACATGAAAAAGGGAGGAAAAGAATGAAGAGTAAGAAGAAAATAGGACAGAAGGACGGAGAAAATTCCTAAAAAATGAGCACCAGGGAGAGGGAAACAAACGAGAAAGAGAAGCAAGGAGGAGGAGAAGCATGGAAGATAAGGGAATGATGGAGAGGAGAGGGAGAGAAAACGGAAGGATTGAGGGAAGGGGATGGGGTTTACGAGAACCACTTCGTCATGTTCAGAGGAGGCAAGGAGGGAGGGTGCGAAAAAGGGGAGAGAAAGAGAGAGAGAGAGAGGAGAGAGAGAGAGAGAGAGAGAAGAGTAGAGAGAGAAGGAGAGAGAGAAGAAGAGAGAGAGAGAGAGAGGAGAGAGAGAGAGAGAGAGAGAGAGAGGAGAGAGAGAGAGAGAGAGAAGAGAGAGGAAGAGAGAGAGAGAGAGAGAGAGAAGAGAGAGAGAGAGAGAGAGAGAGAGAGAGAGAGAGAGAGAGAGAGAGAGAGGAGAGAGAGAGAGAGAGAGAGAGAGAGAGAGAGAGAGAAGAGAGAGAGAGAGAGAGAGAGGAGAGAGAGAGAGAGAGAGAGAGAGAGAGAGAGAGAGAGAGAGAGAGAGGAGAAGAGAGAAGATAGGGAGGGAGGGAGATAGAGGAGGGAAGAGAGGGAGATATAAGGAGGAGGGTAAGGAGACCAGAAAGGGAGAGAAGAGGAGCGGAGAAGAGAGGAAGTGAGGAAGAAAGAGAGAGAGAGTGGGGGGTAGAAAGGATGAGAAGAAGAGCGGAGGAGAGAGGAATTGAGAAGAAAGATAGATAGATAGAGAAAGAACGAAAGAGGAGAAAAAGAGTGAGAAGTAGAAACAGATAGATAGATGAAGAGACAAGTATACAGTACAGATATATAGATAGATAGATAGAAAGATTGTTATGTAGATAAAGAGAGATAAGAGAGAGATAGAACGAGACGAGAGACAAGAAAGAGAGACAAAATGACAAAAAGATAAGGCTACGAGACGAGACGAGACGAATCGAGACGAAAAGAGACAGCGAGAGACATCGTTCTCAGATCCCCCTCCCAACCCCCCTTCCCCCACCTCCCAATCCCCCTTCCCTTCCTCCCCACACCCCCACCCCCACCCCCCCCACCCCCAACCCCTTTCCCCCCCTACCCCAATTCCCTCTACCCCATTCCCCCCTCCCCCTTCCACCCCACCCACCCCTCCCCTTCCTCCCCTCCCCCTCCCCCACCCACCCTCCCCAACCACCACCCCTTCCCCAACACAATATCGATGTTTACACTACAATCTCTCCCACGGGGTGAAAAAAAATAGCCTCGCGCACGTGACCCAACAGCGAAGACGGGAGATGAAATAAGGCGATCGTCTTGGAAGGAAGCTGTGACTCGTGGAGGAGGACAGAGGGGGACCGAACCGAAGAGGAGGAGGAGGAGGAGGAAGAATGAGGATAATAGTAATTGATGAGGATAATGATAATGGTGATAAGGATGATAGATGATTGATAATGATAATGGTAATAGTGGATAAGAATGATTAATGATGATAGTTGATGATGAAGTGATGATGTAATGAGGAGATGATAGTGATATGATAAGGGATGGTATTAATGATAATGATAAGGATGATAACAATAATTACGATAATGATGATGATGATCTTATTACTAATAATAATGATGATAACAGTAATAATGATAATAGTGATAAGAATGATAATGATGATAGTGATGATAATCGTGATAACAGTAATAATGGCAATAGTGATGATATGGATAAAAATTATATTAATGATAATAATAATAGCAATAATTACAATACTGATTGTTGAATGATAATTATTATTTACTAATAATAGTGATAACAGTAATAATGATGATAATGATAATAGTGATAAGAATGATAATAGTATCAAGAATGATAATGAGGACAGTGATGTTAATGATATTGATAAAGATGATAATAATGATAATCATAATACTTATAGTAATAATAATGATAAATGGAGAGGAAAAAGGCTAAGTAGTAGTAACAAAAACAGAAAAAATGCAAAAAAGGAGAAATAGAAGTGAAAATGGATAAAGAGTAGTTAGAAGAGGAAGACGAAGGAGTATAAGAAAGGGGAGGGAGGAGGGGAGGAGAGGAGCGGGGAGGGATAGAATAAAGAAAGCGGAAGCGGAAGAGAAGGAAGAGAAGAATAGGAGAAGAGGAGAAGCGGAAGAGAAGGAGGTAGTGGGATGGGGGGGGAGAGTTAGGAGGAAAGGGGAGGCGGAAGAGAAGGAAGAGGAATAAAGTAAATAAGCACATGACAAAAGAGGATAGAAATAGAGGATTATTATGATAACAAAGTATGAACCTATCAAGAGAAGAGAAGACGTAAAGGGGAAAAATAAAAATATTAGAATGGTAAATAAGAGGTAATAAGAAAAAAAAAAAGAAAAATTAGAATAAAAAATTGAGGTAAGGTATAATAGGAGGGAAATAAGCGAATCAAAACACCCCAAAACAGTAATAAAAAATAAAGTAAAATAACTTAATTAGACGGTCAAAAGAGAAAATCAAAGTGACAATAAATATGTAAAGGACAACCCCCAAAATAGAGAGAAAATTAGAAAAGAATATATCAGAAAATTGTAATAAAGGAATGGATAAGAAAAGCTAAATAAAAACAAATGACAGTGATAGCAAAAATGATTATTAACAAAACAATTAATTAGAAGCATTTTTCCATCATAATTTTTCATAAAACATATAAAGAAATCAATAAACATACAAAAAAATAAATAAACACATAAACATTTAAATAAACAAATAAATATCAAAATTACAAACAAACAAACATGTAAACAATTAATAAAAAAAATTAATAATAAACATATAAACAAAACAATACCCGTATAAACGTTTAACAAATGAAAAAAAACGTATAAACAAATAGATAAACGTATATATTAAACAAACGAAAAACAGCAAACGTTTCACTCAAAGAAAAGTTAATACAACAACAAACAAAAACAAAACAACAAAGAAAACAAACCCACACAAAAACATCATTTAAAAAAGCTCCCCTTCCCCTCCCCCCCCCCCCCAAAAAAAAAAAAATGCACCTGTGTGAACACTTTTAAATCAACAAACAAACAAAAAGAGAACAGATTGTTAATGAAAAAGATTGCTGTTAGGAAAGTCATGTCAAGCATAACTAACTAACGGAATTCTAAGTATTGCGAGTTCTGGAAGCTTGATAGGGGCTACGTGAGTACTTTATTCGTGAAAAAGGTATTTATTAAGTTGTTAATCTAATGAAGCTTCTGATATCCTCTGTTTTTTTTTTTTTTTTTTTTTTTTTTTTTTTTTTTGGGGGGTCGATAGTATAAAAGCATTATTGACAGTGAGAAACATATGCCTTGATTTTCATTAATTTCATTTACATTTGAAAATAACTTATTTACCAATCTATTTCTCTCGCTATGTATGTGTGTATGTGTGTGTGTGTGTGTGTGTGTGTGTGTGTGTGTGTGTGTGTGTGTGTGTGTGTGTGTGTGTGTGTGTGTGTATTGGTATATATATATATAATATATATATATATATATATTATATATATTTATATATATATATATATATATATTATATATATTATACTATACATACATATATGCATATTATATAATGTATTACACACGCACACACACACTCACCACACACACACACACACACACACACACACATATATATATATATATATATATATATATATATATATATATATATATATATATATATATATATAATATAATATATATACATATACATATACATACATACATATTATACACACGCACACACACACACACACACACACACACACACACACACACACACACACACACACACACACCACACACACACACATATATATATATATATATATATATATATATATATATATATATATATATATATATATATATACATATAGTAGAGGACAACAGAAAATCAAATATACAAGTAACATAAACCGAATGATAATCATGGCTGGAAAGACCGAAATCCAATCATCGAAAATAAACACTGATTCAACGTGAGCAAACTCCGCCAGCAAATAAACACCGAGAACGTGGCAAATATATACCGCAAACAACCCAAGTTTATGCAAATATCGGAAATGGAAAGTTATAGCAAAAGGTTAAACAGTTTAGTCTACCGATCTTGACAGTTTTATGCCTTCGGGAGATGTTCATAAAATTGTGGCTCCGATATCTGATGTGTCTTGGGCGGCCGGTTTGGTCCTTTTTCGAACGAATTTTTCAAGGCAGTAATGGCGGGGGGGGGGGGTACTTTTCCCCTTTGTTGCTGTTGTTCTCGGCACATTTGTTTTATATATGTTTATAGTCTCATAGCAAATATACTTGTTATATATCATGCAGTATATATATGAATTTATATATATGCACACACACACACACACACACACACACACAACACACACAAACACACACACACACACACACACACACACACACAACCATACACACACTCACATATATACGCGCGTGTGTGTGTGTGCGGGGGGTGTTGTCTTTACCCAGATAAAGACCCATACACGCCCCTCCACACCTGCGCCCGTACAGGCCCAGGCGCGCCCCCAAGCACTCAGGCCCCGGGTCTCTCTCGCGCCTTCTGAGAGGCTGCGGAGAGAAAAAAAAAAAAAAAAAAAAAAAAAAAAAAATTCGCTGCCAGTCGCGGCTCTGAGTCTCTCAGATTAGGCTGTCGGTTCGTGCGTGTGGGTTTCAAGATTGGTTTCACCGGGATGTTTAAAAATGCGGGAAAAATAAGAATTTGAAAAATGGGCTTTTCATTTTGATGCTATTAATCAGAAAAATGTCGGTTATGTAGGCGTGGATTTATGTGTGGATTAGTGTTTTCGAAACATAATGGAATATCTTTTTTTATTGATAACGGATTGTTATGTGTTTCAATAAAATGAATATCAGAGAGTAATTAGAAATACATACAACCAGAATCACCCACATATACAAACACACACACGTACATACACATAACACATACACACACAAAAATATCTACAAACACACCACAAACGGACAAACACACAAACAATCACAAACTCACAAACACCCCGATCCCACATGCACACAGTATCACCAACCCTCCTTACCCAACCCTCCACCATCCTTCCCCAACATACCGCACACACACACACAAACATATACGCTCATACATGCACACCAACAAATCAGAAGAAAAAAAATCTCTCTCTAACATAGAAGTGTTGTGAGTGAGAGAGAGAGAGGAAATGAGCGAGGAGGGGAAGAGGCACGATGACCTGCATTCGGTGTAGGCCTAAAAAAAAAAGAACTGACCCCCCCCTCCCCCCTTCCCCCCCCCTCCCCCC
>NW_020868391.1:593715-596215 GCF_003789085.1 Penaeus vannamei
TTCGCGTCGGCATCGCCCAAGGCCGCATAACTCCATCATTGTTCAATTAACGAGGGTTGTTTGTTCAGCTATGGTTCATTGTGCTATGTTGTTATCTTGTTTTCAAAATGGTTCTCTGGTCTATAATCTCTCTGTGTGTTTATTATTTTCATTTGTTGTTTTAGCTTTTTTTGTTTGATGTTTTGGGATTGGAAATCGAAATATAGGTGATATTTATCTTGTTTACACACACACATACACACACACACACACACACACACACACACACACACACACACACACACACACACACACACACACACACACATATATATATATATATAATATATATATATATATATATATATATATATATATATATATATATATATATATATATATGTCGTCCTCTTCGTCCTCTTTGTATTTTTTCCTCCTCTTTTGGCTTTTGCTTTCTCCTCCGTTTCATTTTTCTCTACTATTTCTTCTTTTTTTTCGTCGTCCCCTTAATTTCTTCTTCTTCCACGTCTCTTCTCCTTTTTCTCCTCTTCCTTTATTTTCTCTTCCTCTTCCTCCTCATATCCTTCTTCTTCTTCCCCGTTTTTTCTCTCCTCTTTTTCTTTCGACTCTTTCTCATCCTCCTTCTCTTTTTCTCTCTACTTTAACTACCCTTCTGCGTATTCTCTTTCATTTATCATTTTCTTCTTATTTCATTCTTCACTCTTTCTCTCTCTCCAGCATTATTCCCTCTTGCCTCCTTCCTGTCGCCATTCTTTATGTTCATTTTTCTTTCACATTTTTAATACGTAACAGAAGCTTCTTATTTTCGAAAACATTTTAGATATCATCTATCATTGTATATTTATAGTTATCTATATATTATACATCTATGCATCATTATCTCTATCTGTCTGTGTATCTATGTTTTTGTATATGTATGCATGTAACTATCTAATTATCGGTCTATGTGTCGTATCTATCAGTCTAGCTGTCTCTCCGTGATCTATCGAGTGATCTATCAGATGCATTACCAAGTAGAACGTTGAAACATTTAGTATTTGTTATCCCATTCGTTATATCGCCATTTATATTAACATAGTTGAATATTTAATTGAAATAACTCGATCATTTTCGCCAACATAAATTTCATGCCTTCATTATGGTTCGGTTTTGTTAATTTAGTTTTGACTTACACGAAAATGCAAAAAAATAATAGCAACAACAAAGACAATGACTTCATCAACAACAACGACAACAGCAGCAACAACAAAAACAACAATAGCAACAACAACAATAATAACAATAAACAAAGCAACAGGATCAGCAACAAAAATAACAAAAAAACACAACAGCACCCCCCCCCTCCACCCCCCCCCACAACACCACCGGCACCAACAAAAACAACATCAACAACACCCTCCCGGGGCGAAGTCCACACGCGGCAGCAGTAAAAGTTGAATTATAGACCCTGTGCGCCACTTTAGACTGCAGTTCACTGGCCAAAGCTGCGATCTAGAATCAAAATTTTCAAAAGCTACGACCAAGGCCGTCATTTTCGGTTCAACCTACTGATTTTTTATTCATTTAAGAAGATAAAAAAAAGAGTGAAGAAAGAAAAAAATGTAGATTTTGGTGAATATTTATTGGTTCTTATTTTGATGTGATATATATATATATTATATATTATAATATATATATATATATATATATATATATATATATATATATATATATATATGTGTGTGTGTGTGTGTGTGTGTGTGCGCCGCGTATACACATCAATCTGATTTTTACTTATCTATTCATTTTTTTAAGGAATAACAGAGAGTTTTGATTATGATTGCATTGTTGTTTTGTCAAAATTATTCTGATATGACCATTCGAAAGATAAAACTCTCTCTCTCTCTCTCTCTCTCTCTCTCTCTCTCTCTCTCTCTCTCTCTCTCTCTCTCTCTCTCTCTCTCTCTCTCTCTCTCTCTCTCTCTCTCTCTCTCTCTATATATATATATATATAATATATATATATATATATATATATATATATATATATATATATATATATATATATATATATGTATATTATTATTATATATTTTTTAAAGATAATTACGAGAGAAATCCGCTGAAGTGAATATTCTAAAAAGTAATAATGTATATACAAATTGGCAAAATAAAGAGAATAATAAAGATGATTAATAACATGTTCTGAAAGAAAACAGAACAAAGGACGAACAAAAATGGGATGAAATGAAAGAGAATAATAGAGGAAAAAAGGAAAACGAAAAATACAAAAGAAAGAAGGAGGAAGACGAAAGAAAGAAAGTTGAAGAAAGCAGAACAGCGAAAAAAGACATAAAAAGAGAGAGAAAAAAAAATAAAGGAAAGAGAAAAATGGAAGAATAAAGAGGAATACAAAGAAAAACTAAAAAGATAAGAGAAAAGAAGAAAAAAGAAAAAGAATAAGGGAAAAGAAACTATGAGAAAATAATGAAAAAAGAAATGGGAAAGGAAAGAAAAGAAG
>NW_020868391.1:606215-608715 GCF_003789085.1 Penaeus vannamei
GATAATGGGAAGAGGAGGGAAGGAAGAAAAAGGGGAGGAGAAGCGAAAGCAAAGTAAGAGAAAAAGGGGGTGAGGAGAAGGGAAAGAGTAAAGAAAAGAGTGAATGTAAAGAGAGGAATATGAAGAGAAAGGAGGGACAAGGGGAGAGTGAGGGTATGAGGGGGAGGAGGGAGGGGTATCATCTTCCGTCGTAAGAAAAGTTTCCAAAAATAGAATCTTGAGGAACAGGGCAAGATGTCCATTTTGAGGCAGACGTTGAATAGGACAAGATTTTTTTTCCTATTTTATTTTATATGTTTCATATATATTTCATTACTTTTTCGTCTGTCGTAAGAAACTTTTTCTTTCTTTCTTTCTTAACTTTTCATTCTCTTTTCCTTTTATCAGTAGTTTCTTTCTAATTATATTTTCCTTGTGGTGTTTCCTTTATGTGAGATTGATAATGTTGCAATCCTGTCTTGTGCAATCTAGAAATAATGGCAACTTTAATCATTAAGATTTAAGGACTGTGGAAATATGACTTATTTATCGATGGAAAGTGCATTGGTAAAACTGTCTGCCTGTTTGTCTAGTTGTCTGTCTGTCTATCTCCCTTCATCATCCTTTTTGTTTTGCTCTTTCTATTTCCCATCTCTCTTTTTTCACTCATTCTCGATCCCTCTCCTCTCTCTCTCTCTCTTACTTTCTTTTTCACTCTGTCTCCCTCCCTCCCTCTCTCTATCTATCTATCTGTCTCACTAGTTCTCTATAATCCTTCCTCTCTCTTTTTCTCTCTCACTCGCTCATCCCCTCCTCTCTATGTCTCTCTCTCTCTCTTTTCTCTCCCTCACACTCCTCGATCCTCATTTCTCCCCTCTTCCCTCCATCCCTCTTCCTCCTCTCTTAACCTCCCTCCCTCCCATTTATTCTCTCCCCTCCCTGTCTCCATTCTTCGAACATAAAATAAATCAGATGGAATCACACACAGCATCAGACGGGGTTGTCTATATCTGCTGTCCAATTACACGAATGGGAACAGCCTAACCATTCGTTCATATTGCTTAATGGAGCTTGGGTGTGAAGGAATTGCTTTCATGGTAATATTCGTATATTGAAACATTTGATTTATTGCTCTTCTTGCTATTATCATTAGCATTATATTTGTTATTATTGTTATTATCACTTATTACTATTATTACTATTGATATTATACTGAGCATTATTATTATCATAATCATTATTATCATTATTACAATTACTGATGTCTTCACTGTCATTCTTATTTGTATGTTGGTATAATGAATATCATTATTACTCTCATTGTAATTATCATCATCTTTACCACTATTCTAATCTTTATTGTAATTATTATCATTATCAGATTATCATCATTATCATCATTGACATTTTTATTTTTGCCATCATTGATATAATCAACATTATGATTATCTATATTCAGATTAATATCATTGCAATAATCAATGTTTATTTTTATTATTATTATTATTGTGTGTGTGTGCGGGCGTGTGTGTGTGTGTGTGCGTGTGCGTGTGCGTGTGTGTGTGTGCGTATGTGCGTGTGTGCGTGTGCGTCTGTGTGTGTGTGTGTGTGTGTGCATATATATATATATATATATATATATATATATATATATATATATATATATATATTATATATATATATATATATATATATATGTGTGTATATATGAGTAATATATATATATATATATATATATATATATATTATATATATATATATATATATATATATATATATATATATATATATATATATATATATATATATATATACATATATATATATATATATATATATATATATATATATATATATATATATATATATATATATATATATATATATATATATATATATATATATATATATGCGTGTGTGTGTGTGTGTGTGTGTGTGTGTGCGTGTGTTTTGTGTACGTATGCATACACGTATTTATACATTATATATATGTCTATGCACACATGAAACAAACTTCTATCATTTATCAGTCGAAATTCCAGTTTATCGGAAGATCACACTGAGTAAGGACCATTTATTGCTGTCAACTCCCGCCGATTGCCAGTGCTAGATTTTATGGCTGTCACACCATTGCATTAATCTACGGACAAACAACCCAGGTTTCACATAGCTCATGTCATAGATCGGTGACGTTACTTTAGTTTTTATTTTGCTTTCATTCAATACTCGTCCTTTTATTTTTTTTTTTTTTTTTTGGGGGGGGGTTGGTTTCTCGTTTTGCATTTTGAAGCACTTTTGTTGTTATTCTATTCAAGTTGTCTCGCAATTTGCATTTATATTTCCTCCTTTGTCGAAATTTCTCGTTATTATTGCTATCTTTTTTTTCTTTCACCTTTACATTCCACATTATCATTAAGTATCAGAGATTGTCATAGAAAAAATCCTCATTATCAAAAGCAACCACTTCATTATTTGATAATGTTTTCCCAAAACTGAAATCCTCACACGATAAAATCAGAAT
>NW_020868391.1:621897-629397 GCF_003789085.1 Penaeus vannamei
ACAGAGAGAGACAGAGACAGATATACAGACAGAGACAGACAGACAAACGTACAAAGACAAACAATCAAAGCGAAGGATCGAGAGAGCAACTTAGTCAGCTAATTGACAAAGGAAGAACAAGGGAAAACAAGAGAGATGAATCAGGAGAACTCTCATCTCGTGTTTTGTTATATAGAACTATCGAGAGCGCGTCAGCAATTTCAATCTTGATAAATGTGTTATGACAGTGAAACTTTTCTACATAAGTTATTTAAATATATATTGTATGATATAAAGATAAATATAAGTTTTTTTTCTGTTAAGCTAAATATGTTTACATTTTATTTTCTCAGTCCAGTGTACGTTGTATAAGCGCAGTAACCTACATCTATATTTAGAAATTAATAGAGAATTAAATACCTGCCTGAATTAAATGTATGAATGGAGAAATGAAATCAATTAATACATGTACTTGAATACATGAAATACATTAAAAAAAAAAAAAACAAGAAGATAAAAAAAGAGTCAATTTATTGCTTCAATGAACATTTGTTGGTATTTTGTTTGCTTTTTGTTTGATTATTTGAGCTTGAAATATAGTACACACAGAGGGGTAAATCAGTTTTATTTTTTTTTTGATTATCCATTTGTTTTAATAAAATTGACACGGGAATCAGTATCCTTTTATTTTATCATTATTATCTTTATTGTATATATATATATATATATATATATATATATTATATATATATATATATATATATATATATATATATATATATATATATATATATATATATATATATATATATATATATATATATATATATAATATATATATATATATATATATATATATAATATATATATATATATATATATATATATATTATATATATATATATATATATATATATATATATATATATATATATATATATATATATATATATATATATATATATAATATATATAATATTATATATATATATATATATATATATATATATATATATATATAATATATATATATATATATATATATATATATATAATTGCGTTGACGTTGAGTAAATTTTTTAAAAAGGGACAGAAGGAAAAGGAGAAAAAGGGAATGGGAGGAAGGGAAGAGGAGAAGGAAAAGGAGCATGAGGAGGAGGAAGACAGGAGATGCTAGGGAGGAGGAGGAGAGAAAGGAGAAGAGGAGAGGGAACGGAAGGATGCGGAGGAGGGAAAAGAAGAGGGAGATGGTGAAGAGGAGCAGGAGGAGAAGAGAAATAGATAAAAAGAGAGATGTAATATAGAGATAACATCGCTGCTTGATAATAATAGAAAGAAAAAAGAGAGAGAGGAAAAAAACAAACACTATAAGATAAAAGAAGAAAAACGATAACAACAACAACTCCCCCTTCCCTCCGCAGAAATAAGAAAACAAGCAAATGAAAAGAAAAGGAAAAGAAATGTATATTCAAATAAGGAAACAAACGAAGAAAGAAAGAAAATAAGACAAGTCCACCACTGTCGTCCTGGGCAACACGAGACACAGAGCCTTTGGACAGGGCCGCGTGCAATCCTGACTCCTGCATCCTATATTCGTTTTCCTCCTTGTCCTATTGCCTTTTATCGTCCTCTTTCATCTCCTAAACTTTCACTTACTGATTCTCCTCCTTCTTCACCTTTTTGTCTTCCTACTTTTGTCCTTTTTTTTTTTCCCTCTAATCCTTTTCTATTCTTCCTCCTTCTCCTTCTCTTCCTCTCCCTCTCCTTCACTTTTTTCCTCATCACCCCTTTCTTCTCCCTCTCCTCCCCTTTCTCCTTCCCCTCCTTCTGTTTCTCCCTTTTCCCTATCTTCCATTCCCCTTCCTCCCCTTTCTGCTCCTCCTCCTCCTCTCTCCTCCATCGCCTCTCCCTCCTCCCTTCCCCAACCCTTCAAAAAATATGGAAAGAGCGGAGTCGAGAGGGAGGATTAAACCTTCCTTCCCCGCAAACTTCTCCCAAAGACATCATCCTGATATCATCACCGACGTCTTTCTCGGACCGACGAAGGTGATTCATGCGCGAGTCGCCGGTGGGACGTCGGGGGAGGGGAGGGTGGGGGGTGAAGAGGGTAGGAGAGGGAGGTGGAAGAAGGGTGTTGAAGAGGGAGAGAGGGAGGGGGGGTGAAGAGGGGAGGAGAGGGAGGGGGTGAAGAGGGGAGGAAGGGAGGGGGTGAAGTGGGTGGAGAGGAGGGTGTGTGAAGAGGGTAAGGAGAGGGAGGGGGGGGTGAAGAGGGGTGGAGAGGAAGAGGGGGAAGAGGGGAGGAGAGGGAGAGGAGTGGGAGAGAGGAGGGGGGTGAGAGGGAGGAGAGGGAAGAGAGGAGTGAGTGGAGGGGGGTGAGAGGGTGGAGAGGGGGTGTGAGGAGGGTGGAGAGGGAGAGGAGTGAGAGGGTGGTGAGGTGGGAGAGCGAGGAGAGAGGAGAGGGGAGGAGTTCCTTTGGTGGATGGTGAGTGAGGGGAAGGGAGGAGAGAAAATGGATCGAGAGAGGGAGGGAAAAGGGAGAAGTGGGGTAGAAGAAATGAGGAGAGGGAGAGGGAATGGAGCCTCTTGGTGGATGAAAAAGGAGGGTAAGAGAGGGGGAGAGAGGGAAAGAGAGGAAGAAGGAGGGGGATATGTATTAGGTGGAGAGACGGTGAAGAAAGTGAGGTGGGAGGGGGAAGAGAAACGGAGGAGAGGGAGGAGGGAGGGGGATTAGGAAGCCCTCTGGTGGATGGAGAGGGAGCGGAAGATAGAAGAGCAGAGGGAGAGGAGGAGGAAAGGAAGGAGGTGGAAAGAAAAAGGACGAGGGAAGTGTGGGGACAGGGAAATAGAAGGGAACAGAGAGGAGTAGAGAAATAGGAAAAGGAAGGAGGAGAGACGGGAGTCTGGCGGAGGAAAGAGAAAAGTTGGGGACGAATGGGGACAAGAAGGCAACAAAGGGCGCAGGAGGGAAAGGAAGGAGGTGGAGAGACAGAGAGAGAGAAGGAGGTGTGGAGTTGGGAAACAGAGGGAACCAATGGGGATAAAAGAGGAACCGAGAGAAAGTGAAGGGAAAGGAAAGACTAGGAGAGAGTAGAGTAGAAGGCGGAGAAAGGAAACAGAGGGGACAGGAGAGAGAAGAAAGAACGGAGGGAAAAAGAAAGAAAGAAAGGTGAGTGGAAGGGGAGAGAAAAGAACTGGACCCATAGGGCCAAGAGGAAAACAGAGAGAGGGAAGGAAAAGGAAGAAGGTTGAGAGATGTGGAGAGAAGGTTGTGGAGGGAGGAAAGAAAAGAAGAGAGGAGAGAGCCAGAAGGAAGTAGAAAGGACGGAGGGAGGATGAGATTGAAAGAGGAAGATAGAGTGGGAAGTGAGAGAGAAAAGAAGGAAAAGAGGGAGAAAGACAGAGAAGAAGGATTAGGAGGAAATGGGAGAGGGAAAGAGAAGTGTGCAAGAGGGAAGATCAACGGAATGGGGAAGGCCAGGAGTAAGAAAGACTAAGGAAAGCATGAAAACAAATGATGGAGGGAAAGGGAAGAGGGGAGGAATAAACAAAAAGGGGAGAAGGGGCAGAATGGAATGGAATGAAAGAAGAAACTTAGGGAGAGAGTTTGAAGGAGAAGGTGAGGGACAGAGGAAGACAGGGGGGAGGAGGAGAGAAATATAGTAGGAAGGAAAAGGGGAAAGAGAGAGAAAAGAAAGAAGAGAGAGAGAGAGAGAGAGAGAGAGAGAGAGAGAGAGAGAGAGAGAGAAGAGAGAGAGAGAGAGAGAGAGAGAGAGAGAGAGAGAGAGAGAGAGAAGAAAGAACAAAAAAACGAGACAGAAACAAACACAAACTTATACTTACCACAGTCCTTATTCTTACATTCCAGGAATTTCAAAACATTACCACACACCCTTCCCCTCCCCTCCCCAATTCCACACACACTTACCACCATTTACCTCGTTCCCCTCATCATCGCATGCCAACGAACCCCACCCTCCCCACCCTCCAGCCGAACGAGATCCCGAAGCACCTCAACGAACACCCGCACAACCCCACAATGAATCCGGAACAAGCTTCAAACACTTTAAACACCGACTGACTCGAGACACGAAGCGATTCTCCGTCCAAACGAAGCTGCTTCTCTCCCCGTCGACAGGAGGGGGGGGGGGGGGGGGGGAACACAAGCCGACGTTCAGACTCCCTCGTGAGGAATAGTTTCGTCTCCGTTAAACTCGACTCGATTTACAACAGAATGCAAATCCGAGAAAACAGGGAAGTTGGAGAGTTACTTGTCTCTGTCCTCTGTTCTGCGGCCACGAGGCTCCTGTTCGGCCAGCGTTGTGGTCACACCTTGGACTTGCTTCTGGTTATTAATTGGGGCGATGGCGGGGCTGGTGGTTAGGGCATACCTGCCATTGACTGTTATCATCATCGTTATTGTTGTTGTTGTCGCTTTTGTTGTTGCTCTAATTCTTATTTTTCTTTATATCATTATCAGCATCATTATTATCGTTTTAGTTATTGTTATCATTGTTGATATTGTTATCATTATCATTATTACTATCATTATGATTATTACTATCATTATAATTATTACTATCATTATCAATGTTTTTGTTACTACTATTATCATTGTTATCATTATCGATATTATTAGTATCATCATCATCATCATCATCATCGTCACTTCATCACATCATCATCATCCTTATCATTATTGATATTATTATTATCATTAATATTATTATCATTTGCATCATTGTGATAATCATTATCATTATCGTTGTTAATATCATCATCCCCATCTTCGTCATTACCATCACTACTATTCTTACTAATTATTATTAGTAAAGGAGATAGATAGACAGAGAGAGAGAGAGTGAGAGAGAGACAGAGACAATAAAAAGAAATGGCATTCAAAAATTTGGCTACGATAATAATAATAATAATATTTATATTTGTATAACCTAAGAATAAACTGTTAAGATATTTATAAAATTTCGTCCCAAGTTTGAGCAATCAGATAAACATTGACCAAAATAAAGAGAAAGTACACACATATTCTTATCCATATATGTATATGTACATCCATATATATGTATATGTATATATATATATATATATATATATATATATATATATATATATATATATATATATATATATATATATATATATATAAGGTCGCTTTCTCGCAAAGGAAACCTGACAACAGGTGCCGTCACTACGCAAACATAAAATGCACTGAAGGTCAGGTGTTAAAAGCAAGGCTCTTAACACGTGCTCAGCTTCTTGACTTCGGGGACACGAAAAACATGAATGAGCTGAGATGGAAGTCACGATTTATGAATCAGTTCTGAGTCGCACGCGGGAGGGAAGTGTATAAACAAACAGAGAGAGCAAGTTCCGAAAACGCTCCTGTAAATGAGTGAAAGGGATTGAAATGTGTTTATGTGTACACGAAAAAGGATTCCAAGACGTAAAGAGGAGAACATCTTGAGCGTGTTACTAGGCAAGGAGGAATGCTCATAAGAAGAGAGAGAGTAAGAGTAAGAATAAGAATAAAATCTAGATGAAGATGAAGAAGAAGACACAGAGGAGAAAGAAGAAGAAGGAAAGGATTTAGAAGATGAAGAGGAGATAAAAATAACTTAGAAGATGAACAGAAGAAAGAAGAAAGAAACAAAGAATTTAGAAGAAGGAAAATTAGAAAGAAAGAGACGGAAAAAAGAAAATATATGAAATATGTGCGGAGAGTGAGGGAGAAATGGGACAAGGGAAAAATCAAGGTATGGGGGGGGGGGGGATGTTATAAAATTCCAGAACCCTGGACAATAAGTTGAGTTTTCCCCATGTCTTTTTGAGCGGTGTTGTACGAGAGGAAAAGCTTTCATTTATTTCTTTATCTTTTCCCTCCCCCTTCTATCTCTTTCTTCCCTCTGCCTTTTTGTTATTATCATTGCTCCTATTATTATTATTATTACAATTAATAGTCTTTTCACTTTCCTTTTTTTCTTGTAACCATTCTACTATTATGCTTTTCATTGTCATTATTTTCTTTCTACCATCTATTTAATTTCCTTACTCTCCTTTCTCTCCTTCTTCCCTTCCTCTTCCATCTTCTGTTTACTGTCATCCTGCTTTTTCCTTTCTTCTTATTGTTAATAAATTGTTCTGCATTTTCTTCGTCGTCTTCCTTTTCTTCTTCTTCTCCTTCTTTCTTCCTCCTCATTCTGCTTCCTCTTCTTCCTTTGCAGCTTTTTCATTTCCATCAAATCTTCCTTTTGCATCATTTTCTTTTCCTTCATCATCTTCTTTGTTTCTTATTGTTCTTGTTATTCTTCTTTTTTCTTTTTTTTTTCTTATTTCCTGTAAACATTTTGAACTTGGTAGATATTAACAATCAAATGGAATGAGCCAAGGGTACCGAGATACCAACTTAATCAATTTAATTTTACCAGTTAAGTGAATTGAAGAAATGCGGCAAAATGTCGTATCAAAGATGACGAACATTTCTATACTACGTAAACGCATATAACAAATGTATGATAATGGTTGGGTGTGGTCATGTGGCCAGAGAAGTCTCTCTGTGAGTAAAATGGAGAAATATTATTTATATACATTCATACATACACACACACACACACGTACACAGAAACACACACGCACGCACACACTAACACACACACTAACACACATATACACACATACACGTACACACATACACACACACACACACACGTAACACACACACACACACACACACACACACACACACACACACACACACATACACACACACACACACAACATATATATTATATATATATATATATATATATATATATATATATATATATATATATATATATATATATTATATATATATATATATATATATAACACACATCTATATCTATATACATATATATATAGATACATACACACATATAAGGACATATGTGTATATATAATATATATATATATATATATATATATATATATATTATATATATATATATATATATATATATATATATATATACATATATATATGTATGTGCCCGTGTGTCTGTGTGTTTGTGTGTGTTTGTGTGTGTTCTTCCTCTGTTATAAGAAAAAAGAGAATGAAAAGAGAAAGATAAATAGGACGGAAGGAAAAGATATAGGAGAGATGGAGGGTGGGATAAAGATGGAGAGAGAGTAGGAGGAGCGAGATTGGATATATATATATATATATATATATATATATATATATATATATATATATATATATATATATATATATATATATATATATGTAGTATATATATATATATATATATATATTATATATATATATATATATATATATATATATATATATATATATATATATATATATATATATAATATATATATATATACAAGCAAACATAAAGTGTAGTATGAGAGAGAGAAAAAGAGAGAGAGAGAGAGAGAGAAAGAGATATTCATATACATAGACAGAAATACAAATAAGCAAGTAGGAATGAATACCTAAAACCAAGTGGGAAATTATCA
>NW_020868391.1:646897-649397 GCF_003789085.1 Penaeus vannamei
CGACATGAACTATGGCCGAAAGACGAAAGAAAATCCACACGCCTGTCTCAAGGTGATCTTTCGGGAATAACTTTCGCCTCGGAAGCTGGGTCTCCTGCTTGATGAGGGAGGAGGAGGAGGAGAGGATAAAGATGATGAGGGGAAGATGAGGGAAAGATGAGAGAGGAGGCAGGAGGAGAAGATAAGGAGGGAAGATAAGGAAGATAGGAGAAGAAGATAAGAGAAGAGGAAGAGAAGGAGGAGGAGAAGATAAGGAGGAAAAGATTGAGGGAGGAGGAAGTAGATAAAAGAAGGAGGAGGAAATAAAGAGGAGGAGAAGATAAGGAAAAGAGTGAAAAGAGAGGAGAAGAAGATAGGAGGAAGGAAGAGGAGGAGGAGAGCAGTATAGGGGAGTTAACTACGGTGAGTGGAAGGAGTAGATAAGAGGAGTGAGAGTAGATAAAAGAGGAGGAGGAGAAGATAAGGAAGAAAGATGAGGAGGAGGAGGGAAGAGATGGAGATAGATTGTAGGAGGAGGAGTATAGATAACGGGAGAGAAGATAAAGAGGCGAGATAATGTAAGAAGACCTATATATGGTTAAGAAGGCAGTGAACACAATATGATGAATAAAGATAACAATGATCATATTCGTCGTCTAGATGCGTTCTTTTTTACTCCGGCTGTCTTGCTGGTGGTGTCTTTGATCGGCGCTGGTCTCTAGTACGCTGCTTTGCTTGGGCTTCCGACGGCTCTCGCTTTGCATTCCGTTTGGCCTATACGTCTTCTGTTCGCTCACGTTGGTCTCTTTTTGTGGTTTGCTTTCCGATCGTTTGCATGCGTGTAGTTCATGCTTCTTTTCTATTACAGCTCGTCTCTAGCGGTGGGATTGCTGTACTCCCACTTTTGTTTTCTGTCCTTTAGTGGCCATAGCTCCGTCTCTCCGTCGAGTGTTTAGCCTGCTCTGGCTCTGTTGCTAGTGTCTATTTTATAGTATTGGGTTCACGTTTTACTGCCGGGTCTCGGCTGCTCATATGATTAGGCCACCCCACCTCCTTTTCTCACTATGGTCTACTGTATCTTTTTTCTCATATTCTCTTATTTCTCTTATATAGTATATATTCTATAATTTTCTATCATTTATTATTCTATATTATCTATATATTATAATTAGATTACATAATGACTCGATAATGATTAATAACAATAACAATAGAATGATAATAATAGTATATCAAGTAATTAGTATCAATGCTATATAGGTTGATAATGAAAGTTAATAACATATAATTGATACTCACTTAATAATAACAATAATCTATAAAAATAATAATGATCAACCTAAATATCAACAATTATCAGATGATGAGGTCAGAGAGAAATGCAAAGATGGGGAAAACACTAATAATAACAATAATTATAAAAATAATGATAACCTAAATAATAACAATACGATGATGAGGAATGAAAATGAAAGTAAGAAGAGGGGAAAGGAGATGAAGAAGAGGCAAAAGAACAGGAAAGCGAAGATAAAGAGAGAAAGGTGAAACTAAGAATTCTACTGTAGCATCGTGGACGAGGGAAGGGAGGGAGAACAAGAGGGAGGAGAAGGTAAGGAATAGGAGAAAAAGAAGATAAAGAGGAAGAAGGGGAGATGAAAGGGAGAAATGTTGAAAAAGAGATGAAGGAGGAGAACAGGAAGATGGGGATAAAGGGAAGAAAGGAGGTGGCAAAGGAAAGATGAGGAAAAAGTATATTCTTCAAGGAATAACTTTCGTCTAGGGACTGAAAATGCTAGTGAATGAGGAAGAAGGGGAAGAGGATGAAGAGGAGAAAGATAAATATGAAAAAAGTGATGAGAGGGAAAGAGGAATGTGAAGGAGAAAATGACGAAAAGAAAGAATATTAAAAAATTGCAATAATGAAAAAATAAATACAAGAAGATGAAAAGAGGAGGTGAGGAGATGTATAGTATAAGGGAAGATTTCAGATTAATAATAAAAAAAAAAGAGGAAGAGGAATGAAGTAGATGAAGAAGTTGATGAAGAAGAAGAAAAGGAAGAGCAAGAAGATGGGAATAATGAGAAATAGAAGAAAGTGAAGAAGAAGAATGGGAGCAGAGAAAATAGGTTCAGTAGTAGAGGACAGGCGAAAAGAAGAAGAGGGAATGTGCAGAAGGAAAAGAAGAAATAGAAGAAAGCGAAACCAATAATGAAGCGAAAAAATAGTTTTAAAAATATATGATGAGTATAATGATTATGGCAACGTCATTAACAATTATAAAAAAAAGAACATTATTAACAAATGAAAAAAAAAAAATATCAAAAGAAAACAAAACAACACAACAAGCAAAACAATAAGAAATGAACCAAGGAAGACATCGCGAAACACTGTATACGTTCTAGACGGCGAGGTCTTAGAAAACGACAGGGAGCCTAATCCCCGGATGTATGTGTTTTCGCAAATTGCGTATACGTTCTAGACTTAATGGAGGGAGTCGAAATTCTCTAGACTTTACAGGTG
>NW_020868391.1:661897-664397 GCF_003789085.1 Penaeus vannamei
CGTGTGTTTGCATGTATATTTCTTCCGTTTGTACTCATGTACAGGAATATGTACGTGTACCAGTATGTCGTGTAAGTATTTCATGTATACATGTGCGTTTCTTGCTTTTATGAATGCTTGTTTGAATTCATTCGTATGTACGTTTCTGTGTGATGTACGATCGCATGTACGTATTCTTAGAGCGTGACGGTGAATGTTAAAATATTCTATACTCGTTTATGTACCAGACTGCGTGCGTTCTAGCTATCTCAGTATCATATACTGCAAGTGAGAGTTACACACTGATATGATATCTTTATTCGAGATAATTGCAACCGCAATTGCGATATTCTTATCAAAAGGAAAAAATATAAAAGCAAGGCAAAGAATATCAGACAAAATAACAGACAAAATGCTTTTAATCAAAGTTTTTCTACTGCAAAAAAATAGAAGGGAATAGGTATATTTCAATGGAACTGGACTACCTTGGCAAGAGTACTGCTGTTCGTATGTACACTCTTTTGCACGCTGTATAACTGATTGAAAAATGCGATGTAGCTTACTGTGAGTCGATACAGATTTTTTTTTCTTTTTTCTCTCTCTTTTTACAGGTCATTTCTTCTCTATTCAAACTGAATTTATCTGTTAGTTTTGTCGAACCATTTGGCGAGCTGTATGTTTATGTTCGCACATGTGTGTGTGTGTTTTTGCGTATGTGTTAACGTATGCATACACTTTTATGTGTTTGTGGTCAAGTTAAAGATTTGTGCTTGTCTATGTGTGTGTGTATGCCTACAATTAAAAGATCATGTTAGTCTTTACGTGCATACTTTTGCGTCTATACAGACACGAGTATACTATTGATGTCCGAGAATATACCTCACAGTCTGCACGTATGTCTGTAAGCGTATACACATACTCCCGTGCACCACCAAGACCGCCATCAGCTCACCCGAATTTATTCCCGAAATAAATGGAGAAGGAAAGTCAGTTGAAGTCACGAGTGGGGGACACGCACCCGGCCGCGCATGCGCAAACAGCCACTGCGCAATAGAGATCCGAAAGGGTGCGAGAGATACGAGAATACGAGTTATTTTAGTTTGTTCGTTTTTTAATCTTGTTTGCATTTAACTGTTATTATTACTATTTTTCTATTCATATTATCAATTTTGTTATTTTGATTATTATTATCAGTATTATTAATGTCATTGTTGTTATTATCATAAGTATCATTATCATTACTGCTATCATGATTATTATCATTGTTGTATTGTTGTTGTTATTACTGTTATCATTATGATTATTATCATTATTAACATTATTGTTACTATCACTATTGATACTGTTATCATCTTGATTGTTATTATTAGCAAATTATAGAACTATTATCCTCATCATTATATTACTAACATTATTATTTTTATCATCAGTATTGTTACTAGGCGTATTATTGCTATGATACTAATTACTGTTGTCATTACTATCATACTTATTACTGTTATCATTACAATCATCAATATTATCCTCATTACAATCCTTATCATTATCATTATCATCACACTTATCCTAATTATTATCATTATTGTTACCACCACAACTATACTATTACCATTATTATTGTTACCATTAATACCCTTATTATCAATATTGAACACTCTCTCCCTACTATTACCGCTACTACTACTACTTCTATCATCCTTAATATCATTTAAACCTTTATTATCATTAGTGGTCATTCACGTACAACACAAGCACCCTCCCCCCCTCTCCCTTCCAACTGGCGCCGTGTCGCTCACAATTCCACGAACGCCTAAATGATAAGAGGTCGTGCAGGCGGATTAATCTTAGGCGAACGATAACAAGCGGGAAGGTGCGAACGTAATTCGTCACACGCGAACGGCAGGATACTTATAATGATGGAATGACGTCACTACAACCTGTGCATGTTTTAGTTATTGTCCTTTTTTGTATTATCTTTATACTATTGTTTTTATTAATTTTTAGGGGATTTGTTTTCATAAGAACGCTCGTGTGTGTTTGTGGTATGTATGTGTATGTGTGTGTGTGTTTATATGTGTTTGCGTGTGTGTTTGTGTGTGTGTGTGTGTGAGTTTATATGTGTTTGCGTGTGTGTGTTTGAGTATACACACATTATCTCAAACACACCCACACTAAAACACCTCACACACACACACTCACCAATAAGAAAAAGAACGCCCACGCCCGCACAGGTACATACCTCCAAACGAAAATTGGAATGAAATAAACCAAAAAAAAGGTCATGCACGCAGCAGAACACGAATACATATTGAAACAGAAACACGCGCGTTGTTAGCTCTTACATACCAAATTTATTTACGAGTTACCTGTACCTGCACCTAAATGAAAAATTATTTACTTCCAAGCCATATTAAAAGGCGAGAGAAAGAAAATAAAAGCCAGAGAGAGAGGGAGGAGAGAGAGAGAGAGAGAGAGAGAGAGAGAGAGAGAGAGAGAGAGAGAGAGAGAGAGAGAGAGAGAG
>NW_020868391.1:700436-707936 GCF_003789085.1 Penaeus vannamei
GATAAAGATATGATAATAAATAGATAACATTTGGATAATGAAATATGTTGCATAAAGATAAATGATAATCAATGATTAAATTGATGATAACTTTAGGAAAAAAGAAAATGTATGTAGGACGGTGAAAAGTAAGAAGGTGAAAGGTAAGGATGATAAAGAGAAGAACTTAAATGAAAAGAATAAAGAAGACAAGATAAACAAAGATGAAATGAAAATCTGGAGAAAATAAGAATACTGCCGTTCTATATAAGGATCATTAATGGCAACTATCGTTATGAAAATGTTATATTATAATGTGTAATAGCGTGTAGATGTGATAATGATGATAAGATATGACAATAATATGGCAATAATGACAACAATGAAATAATGCATAGCAGTATAATGACAAATAAATATTGGCAATGAATGAAATGAATGACAATAATGACAAATAAGGGTGCGACAATAATGACAGATAATAAATATGACAATAATGACAGTATGACAATAAACAATAATGATAACAATAAGAAAAGATAAATGCACACGGATACAAGTGCAAATCTGACAGCTTGTCACGACCCCTAGATTTGCAATTATCTATTTACAGACGGAAAGGAGGAGAGTAGAGAGGTACAGGAGAGAGAGAGAGGAGAGAGAGAGAGAGAGAGAGAGAGAGAGAGAAGAGAGTAGAGAGAGAGTGGAGAGAGGGAGAAGAGAGAGGATGAGGCGAGCGGAGAGCGAGTATGAGCGGAGAGGGTAGAGAGAGAGAGAGAGAGAGAGAGAGAGAGGAGAGAGAGAGAAGAGAGAGAGAGAGAGAGAGAGAGAGAGAGAGAAGAAGAGAGAGAGGAGGAGAGAGAGAGAGAGAGAGAGAGAGAGAGAGAGAGAGAGAGAGAGAGAGAGAGAGGAGAGAGAGAGAGAGAGAGAGTGAGGCTGCGAGAGATAAGAAGATTTTTTTTCTCTTTCATTCCAACCGGCGTTTGGTTGGAGAAAGGGAGAGGGAGTGAGGGAGGCTAGACATACCCTCTCCCCTCTCCCTCGTCGCTTCCCTTCCCCTCCCCCTCCCTCGTCCCGCTTCCCTCCCTCCCTCCCTTCGCCCCCTTTCCTCCCTCCCCCCCTCGTCCGCTTCCCCCTCCCTCCTCCCCTTCGCCCCCCCCTTCCCTCACCGTTACACGCTGTTTTATTAACAGTATGTTATGTGGGTTGACGCTGAAGAGTTGCAGTGGAGGTTTTATGTTGGGGAGAGATGGGTCGCACGCACACACAGGCACAAAAACGCACGCACATTCGTAGACACACGTATACCTTACATGATACATACACATGTGCACTTACATGTGAGTGTATATGCGTGCTTATCTAATGTGCACAGGGGGGGCTGCGGATGTGTACACAGACGGACAGGCAACATGCAAGCAGATGAATAAACAAACATACAAGCAGACAGATAAGCAAGGGCACTGGCAGTCAGACACACAGTATCACGAATTGCACACACCGCAGGCATACGCACATATATATACATCCACACACGTAGTTGCACGAAATACACACAGACACACACAATATATATATACACAGCCACACACACACACACACACATAAGCGCGAACACACACAAACACACAATAGCGCGAACACACACACACATAATAGCATGAACACACACACAAACACCACACACAGACTTCTCTTCTTTCCCACACAACCCAATCACTCCACTCTCACACACACATACAATAGCACGAACACACACACACACAGGCTCTTTTTCCTCTCTCTCTCACACACACACAATAGAGAACAAACACACACAACAGCACGAACAACACAACACACACACACACATAGCGCAACAGACACACACACACACACACACCACACACACACACACACACACACACACACACACACCACACACACAACACACACACACACACACACCACACACACACACACACACACACACAAACATTCAATAACATTCAATAATCTTCACGTGGCTTTACACTCCATCTCCCTATTTTTATCTGAATATTTCCATGGTTATTGTCCACGTTTACCGCTATTATGACTACGTTGCAATCAGAGTTATATTGCAGCAGGTTGCACGGGCGCCATCTTTGTCACCTTCATTGACTTTGCTCTTTTAAAGAGAGAAAGATTTTTTAAGGGGCGCTTTTGTCTCGTTATTGATGTTGAATATTTTTTCTTTTTTAGTGATTTATTATTTATCATTTTTATGTATTTTATTATTATTTATTATTATTTATCTATTTTTTTTGGGGGGGGGAGGGGCGGGATTTTTGAGTTCCTGGACATAAAAATGCACAAACAAACAAACACAAACAAACACACAAACACACATACAAATCCCAAATTTTAGCGATTTATTATTATCATTTATCTATTATTATTATTATTTATTCATTATTTTTTTTTTTTGGGGGGGGGAGGGGGCGGGATTTTTGAGTTCTGGACATAAAAATACACAAACAGACACACACAAACAAACACACAAACACACATACAAATCCCAAACAATTTTGAATTCCCGGATATAAAAATACAATAAACATACACACACAAACACACATACACACACACAAATGCCAAACAAACAAAAAACACACGCACACACGCACAAATACCCAACACACACAGCCGAACAGCATACAAGGCGCATCTATACAGTTAAACACACAGTATAACACAACACATCCCTTCCTGTCTCTCCTTTATATTTTCGTTCGCGTAAATCTATCCGGATTCATGTGTCTGCATCTCCTGAGGAAGATCTTTGACATCATTCTAATTCTCAGAAGAATGTTTGGATTTGAAAAATAGGATTTCGAGTATCTATCTTTATATATCTTTGTCTGTATATCTTCATATTGATATATCTTTTTATCTCTCTCTCTCTCTCTCTCTCTCTCTCTCTCTCTCTCTCTCTCTCTCTCTCTCTCTCTCTCTCTCTCTCTCTCTCTCTCTCTCTCTCTCTCTCTCTCTCTCTCTCTCTCTCTCTCTCTCTCTCTCTCTCTCTCTTCTCTCTCTTCTCTTCTCTCTTCTCTCTCTCTCTCTCTCTCTCTATATATATATATATATATATATATATATATATATATATATATATATATAATTCACACACACACACACACACACACACACACACACACACACACACACACACACACACACACACACACACACACAACACACACACACAACACACACACACACACACAATACACACATATATACGAACGTGTGTCTGTGTGTAAAGTGAATATGCACAGGTGTATATGTATAGACAGGTAGATGTAGATATAAAATATAATTCTACATTTGATCGACTTTTTCTAGTTAATCCTTGAGCACTAGAATTAATATATGCGCTTTGAAAAGACCTTTTTTTTACACAAACAGACACCTACACACATACATACAAAACAGAAAATGTGAAAAAAGAATTTATTACATTAGTTTTATATCAAAGAATATGACAATATCGTTCTGTAAAAGTAGCTTTTATATCATTTCATATATGTATTTAGCTCTTTTATTTCTTTTAATTATCTATGCATTATCTTCACTCTCTCTCTCTCTCTCTCTTTTTTTTTTTTTTTTTTTTTTTTTTTAATAACACATTCCCATTTGTCTGTTTCTTTCATCTTCGTTGCTTCCAGAGCGTTACGTTCATCGCAAATGGTCTTTCCCTATGGCTGCTGAACGAACGTGGTGCAGGAGCGAGCGAAAATTTAATTTTTATTGTGATGATTTTGTGTGTGTGATTATTTGTGTGACTGTGCGTGTGTATGTATGTGCGTGTGTGTGCGTGTGTGCATGTGTATGTGTTTATGATATGAGCGTGTGAGTGATTCTATGAATGTGGGGTGTGTACTCGTGTATGTGCGCATATTTGCCTATGTTTATGTACACAGATGCATTCATTTGCATGGATGTATGTGTATGTATGTGTGTTGCGTGTGACTGTTTTTTTTTTTTATCTTTTATCCGGGAATGAAAGTATCGCATGGGTGGAAATATGGAAGGGGGGGCGGGGGGGCGGGGGGGCGGGGGGGAGGGGTGGCATATGCCTGGAATTGAGTCTGATATATTTTTTTGCATGAAGAATTGCATTAACAAATAATATCCGTACATAAAGGGACGTGTTATTCATCCGTGAACAGACAGACATACATACAAACACATAAACAAACACACTCACGCACATACACACACACACACAACATTACACATAAGCATTCACACACAAAGACACATACAACACACACACAAAGACACACGAAACACAAACACACACACACACATACACACACACATACACACACACACACACTCACACACACACCACACACAAATTTCTCTATCCATACGCACAAACCACAACGCACATGGCACACATACGCACATGTACGCACTCACCTGCGTGTATACACAACAGGAGCGAAATTTAATAATAAATGAGAATTTGATTGAACTATTTTGGGATCAAGAGAAAGGCGGTAATTGAATTAAATGTCCGTAATTCTGCTTCTTTCGCCAAAAATACGCTTTTTATTTTTATTTATTTATTTTTTTTTTGGCTTCTGTTCATAATGGAGGTACTATTGATATCAACTTTATTAAAAGGCTTTTGTAATTTTCGCTTTATTGTTGCTATTTGTTTCTCTTTCAGTATTTGGGTTAATTCTTTTTACTTATTGTGAAATTGGTAAATTTTGACTTTTTTTTTTTTTTTTTTTTTTTTTTGCTTCTGTTCATAATGGAGGTACTACTGATATCAACTTTATTAAAAGGCATTTGTAATTTTCGCTTTATTGTTTGTGTTTGTTTTTGTTTCAGTATTTGGATTATTTTTTTTTTACTTATTGTGATTTTTTTTATTTTTTTTTTATTTATTTTTTTATTTTTTGCTTGTTCATAATGGAGGTACTACTGATATCAACTTTATTAAAAGGCATTTGTAATTTTCGTTTTATTGTTTGTATTTGTTTTTCTTTCAGTATTTGGATCAGCTTTTTTTTTTACTTATTGTGAAATTGGTAAATTTTGACTTTTTTTTGGGGGGGGGGGCTTCTGTTCATAATAGAGGTACTACTTATATCAACTTTATTAAAAGGCATTTGTAATTTTCGCTTTATTGTTGCTATTTGTTTCACTTTCAGTATTTGGGTTAATTCTTTTCACTTATTGTGAAATTGTTTTTTTTTTCTTTTTTTTTTTGGCTTCTGTTCATAATGGAGGTACTATTGATATCAACTTTATTAAAAGGCATTTGTAATTTTCGCTTTATTGTTTGTATTTGTTTCTCTTTCAGTATTTGGGTTAGTTTTTTTCACTTATTGTGAAATTGGTAAATTTTGAATTTTTTTTTTTTTTTTTTGGCTTCTGTTCATAATGGAGGTACTACTGATATCAACTTTATTAAAAGGCATTTGTAATTTTCACTTTATTGTTTGTATTTGTTTTTCTTTCAGTATTTGGGTTAGTTTTTTTCACTTATTGTGAAATTGGTAAATTTTGATTTTTTTTTTTTTTTTTTTTTTTTTTTGCTTCTGTTCATAATGGAAGTACTACTGATATCAACTTGATTAAAAGGCATTTGTCATTTTCGCTTAATTGTTTGTATTTGTTTTTCTTTCAGTATTTGGGTTAGTTTTTTTTTACTTATTGTGAAATTAGTAAATTTTGATTTTTTTTTTTTTTGGCTTCTATTCATATTGGAGGTACTATTGATATCAACTTTATTAAAAGGCTTTTGCAATTTTCGCTTTATTGTTGCTATTTGTTTCTCTTTCAGTATTTGGATTAATTCTTTTCACTTATTGTGAAATTGGTAATTACTAATTGGTAATTCCATTTTCATCAGCGTGATGTATATTCAGTATTATTTCTCTTGGTATTTGTTATAATTTTCATTTGCTAAGTCCACTCTGATATTTATTTATGATGATTTTTCTTTTTTTTTTTGTCAGATTTTGTGCGGATTAATGACAGAGAAAATATTGGTTATGCGATTATTAATGTCAGTTGTATAAATCATGAGACGAATAATTGTGACTAATGTTAATATATAAAGATGATGATAATAGACCCTCCTCCCCCTCCTTGCCCTCCACCTCGACCCTCCACCTCAACCCTCCACCTCAACCCTTCCTCCCCTTCTCCTCCCCAACAACAACCCTTCCTCCACTCCCCCTCCATCATACCTTTTCTCCTCTCCATCCACCTCCTCCCTCCTCCCTCCTCCCTCCCGTCCATCACTACCCTTCCACCACTATCCTCCTCCTCTCCACCACACCCTCCACCCTTCCTCCCCCTCCCTCCCCCTCACCACTTATCCTCCCCTCTCCACCACAACCTTTCCCTTCCCCCTTCCACCACTATCCTCCTCCCTCCACCACAACCCCCTACCTTCCCTCCACCTCGACATCCACCCTCTCCCTCCCTACAACAATTCCTTCACTCCACACACCCTCCTACCCTTCCTCCCTCCACCACAACCTCCACCCTCCTCCCTCCACCCCCTCCCCACCAGAACCCTCCCCCTCCTCCCTCCTCACCACTCCTCCTCTCCCCTCCCTCCACCACTACCCTCTCCCCCTCCTCCTCCTCCACCCCTTCCTCCCTCTCCTCCCTCCACCACTACCTCCTCCCCTCCACACAACCCTCTCCCCTCTCCCCCTCCCCTCCCCCTTCCACCCCCCTCCTCCACCCCCCCTCCTCCTCCTCTCTCCACCTCTCCACCCCCTCCTCCACCACCCCCGCAGGATAAATCCCCCAGGCTTCCCCTCCCTCTGGGGATATTTCCATTACACTCTACAAGCATCTCTCACTCTCTCCTTTGCATAAACACTCCTTACGTTTATGCAAATTTCCTGGCACTTCCGCTAAATCTTTCGCTCCTTCGTTCATTCTCCTTTTCCTTCGCGATGACTTACTCTCTCGGGAGGAAGGAGATGCTCTCGTGATAGAAGTGGGGAGGGGAGTTTTTTTTTTTTTTTTTTTGGAAAGATTTTTTTTGGATTTTTTTTTTTTTTTTTTTGGGGGGGGAAAGATTTTTTGGTGAAACTCATTTTGTGGGGTGTTTTTGTGTGTGTTTTTTTCTTTCGTTTTTGTTTTTCGGTTTTCTGACTTTCTTTTTTTTGTTTGGGATTATATTTGGTCCTCCTTATCTTGTATCTTTGTCGTTTATTGTCTCTTTTCCTCCCTACTTACATCTATTCTTCCTATCCCCTTTATTCTTTTTCTACTTTCTCTGTTTTCTGCCTCCTCTTCCTCAACTCTTCCTTCTTCCTCCTCCCCCTCCTCCGTCCCCTTCTTTCCTCCTCCGCCTTTCTTTCCTCCTCTTTCTCTCCTTCTCTTCCCCCTTCTCCTCCTTACATCTTCCTTTTCCTCCTTGTACTCTAATCCCCTTCTTCGTTATCCTCCTTCTCTCCCTCTCCTACTTCTCCGTCGCCTTTGTTTTTTCTTCTCTTCATACTCCTCCTTCTT
>NW_020868391.1:712936-727936 GCF_003789085.1 Penaeus vannamei
ACAGTCATTGAAAGTAAGATTTATTTTCATTACGAAAATGAATGTAATGATGAAAGTGACAAAATAAATAACAAAAATGATAAAACTACCAGTAATGCAATCAGTAATGATTCTAACAATGATGATAGTATTGATAATATAGGAACTGGCGATGATAATAACAAAAATAATGATAGCATGACTGTTAATGATAGCAAAATGGCAACCCTTATGACGCAGATACCAAAACAGTGCCATGACAGTGACAACAACGACGATTTTCTTTCCCTCCCAACAGTGCCTTTTTGCTGCCTCGCTCTCTCCTCCAAACACTTGAACTTACCTGCGGAGGCTCTCGTTGCCATGGCGACCTTATCAGTGGACAGGCGAGTGCCGACGAGGGAGTGAGAGAGAGAGACGATGAGGAGAGAGAGATATGAGAGATGAGAGACGAGAGAGGAAGAGAGGCTGAGAGAAGAGATTCGAGCGACGACCACAGAGACGATGAGGAAGTAAAAGAGGGGATGAGATGAGAACGAGAGAGAGCCTTCGAGAGAAGGAGCATGACGTTCGATGAGATGATGATGGTGAGTGGAGGATTGAAATGGAGAGAGGAGAGGAAGAGATGAGAAGGAGATGAGCTGAGAGCAGGAGAGTAGGGGATGGAGAAGATTGGAGACGAGAGACTAGAGAGAAGAAAGGGAGAGGAGAGAGCAGACGAGGAGAGAGAGGAGGAGAGAGAGACGTCGAGAGAAGAGAGAACGAGATAAGCGGAGAGGGACGATGAGAGACGAATGACGCAGAGGAGACGAAGATGAGAGAGAGAGAGAGAGAGAGGATGAGAGACGAGAGAAGAAAAAGAGAGAGAGAGACGAAGAGAAGAGAGAGAGAGAGAGAGAGAGAGATGAAGAGAGAGAGAGAGACGAGAGAGAGAGAGAGATAGGAGATAGATAGATAGATAGATTGATAATTAGTTAGGAATAGAATATTGATATAGATAAGAGAGATAGGGAGATGAGAGGGATAGTGAGCGAGAGAGAAGGGGGGGGAGATAGAGACAGATCAAACAGAGACACCAGAAACACAAAGAGGGATCATTCAAAATGCGAAAGACAGAGAGACAATAATAGACCACACTCGACAGACAGAGAGAGAAAGAGAGAGGATTAGAATGAGATTCAGAATCCCCCCCACCCCACCCCACCCACCACCCCACCCCACCCCACCCCCCCTCGCCTGTTGATGCGAACCGGGACGCGAAGGTGGAAAGCGAATCTCCTAGTCGTTGTTGATAGAATGTATTCAGACTTGGATGGCCGGCTGTAAACATCAGGTTAGCGCTGATAGCTTGGAGTGTATGATTTAGAACGGGATCGGGAGGGAAGGGGAAGGGGAGGGGAGGGGAGGGGAAAAGGGAGGGGAAGGAGGGGAAAGGGAGAGGGGAAGGAGGGAAAGAGGAGGGTTTTAAGGGGGGAGTGAGAAGCAGGAGCGGAAAGGAGGGGAAGGAGGGAAAGGGGGAGGGAAAGGGGAGGGGAGGGGAGGGGAAGAGGGGCGAGGATGAAAGGAGGGAAAGCGGGAGCGGAAGAGGAGGGGAAGGAGGGGAAGGAAAGAGGAGAGAGAAGGGAAGAGGAAGGAAAGGGAGGGAAAGGGAGAGGGGAAGGAGGGAAAGAGGAGCGTTTTAAGGGGTGAGGAGGGGAACCGGGAGCGGAAGAGAGGCGGAAGGAGGGAAAGGGGAGGGAAAGGGGGAAGGGAGGAGCAGGGGAAGGAGGGGGGGCGGAAGGAGGGAAAAGCGGGAGCGGAAGAGGAGAGAAGGAGGGGAAGGGGGAGGGGAAGGGAGGGGGAAGGGGGGGAAAGGAGGGAAAGGAGGGAAATGGAGGGAAAAGGGGGAGGGGAAGGAATAAGCGTGAAAGAGGCGGGAAGGAGAGGAGGAAGAGAGGAAGAGGAGGGAAGAGCGGAAAAGGGGGAGGGACAGGAGGAAAGCAGGAGGGTTTTAAGGGGGAGAAGAAGAGGAGGAAAGGCGTGAGGAGAAGGGGAAAAGGGAAAAAGGAGGGGAAGGGGAGAGGGAAGGAGGAGGGGAAGGAGGGGAGAGGAGGGATGGAAGGAAAGAGGAGAGAGAGAGGAGGAAAAGAGGGGAGAGGAGGGATGGAGGTAAGGAAGGCTGGAAAGAGGATGCGAATGGATTTTTCTTATCCCTTTCTCTCCGTAAGGCGCGATAAGTGAATAGGAAGGAAGGGAGAAAAGGAAAAGGAGGAATGAGGGAAGAAAGGGAAGAGATGACGATGAAAGGAATGTGGAAGGTAAAGAAGGAAGGAAAGGAGAAAAGAAGAGGGTAAGAGGAGAGAAGGAGGGAGGAACAGGAGAGAAGAGGAAGGAAGGATAAAAAATAGATTATGGAAGATAGACAAAAGAGAGCGAAAAAAGAAGAGGAAGCAGGCGAGGGGGAAAAGAGAGCGGAAAAGCGGGAAGAGAGAGATAGAAGGATGAGAAGAAAGAGGAGAGAATGAGAAATTAGAAGACGCAAGGGAATAAGAAAGGAAGAAATGGGGGAGGGGGAGACAGAGAAGAGGTTAGGACAGAGGGAAGGAGACAGATAGACGGATAAACAGATGAAAGAAACAAAAAACAACCATAAATACCTCGCGAATATACAAACAAACAAACATACAAACAAGCAAACAGAAACAATTGCAAATCTAACTGAGAAAAAAAAAAAGAAGGAAAAGCAGGCATTTAGCGGGACCCCCCTGACACCCCCTCCCTGTAGTCCCCCTTCCCCTCCCCCTTGAATCCCCTCCCCTCGCCCCTTGCACCCCTTCCCCTCTCCCCTCCCCCTACCCCTATGCACCCCTTCTCCCCTGCACCCCTCCTCCTCCCCTCTCCCCCCTACACCCCCTCCCCTCCCCCCTGCACCTCCTTCCCCTTCCCCCTGCACCTCCTCCCCTCTCCCCTCCCCTTCTCCCCCCTGCACCCCCTTCTCCCCTCCCCCTCGCCCCTCCCCCTACCCCCTGGCACCTTCCTCCCCTCTCCCCTCCCCTCGCCCCTGCACCCTCTCCCCTCTCCCCCCTTCCCCCTCCCCCTCTCCCCTCCCCTTCCCCCTCCCCCATCCCTGCACCCCCTTCCCCCCTTGCACCCCCCTCCCTCTCCCCCCTTCCCCCTCCCCAACACCCCCTCCCCTCCCCCTCTCCCCCCTCCATGTTGCCAAGGCTTTCCTGCATCAGCGAACTTGCACGGAAAGGTCCTCTTGCATGCAGCTCCCGTTCGCAACATGGGGGAAGGAAGGGGAAAGCGAAGAAGGAGGAGGAGAGGATGAGGAGTGGAAGAATAAGGAGGGAGGAGGAGGAGGAGGAGGAGGAGGAGGAGGGAGGAGGAGGAGGAGGAGGAGGAGGAGGAGTGAGGAGGAAAGGAGGCAGGGAGGAGGAGGAGGAGGAAGAGAGAGAGGAGGAGGAGGAGTAATGGGAGATTAGGACGAAGAGGAGGAAGGCAAGGATGGGGATAAGGAGGAAAGGAGGATAAGATGATGATGTATGCATGAGGAGGGAGGAAGAGGAGGAGGAGGAAGGATGGAGATAAGGAGGAGGATTGAAGAGGGGACGAAGCAGGAGGAAGGGGAAGGATGGGATTAAGGAGGAAAAGGAGGAAGAGGATGATTGATGATTGAGGAGGAGGAAGAGGTAAGGTAGATGGAGATAAGGAGGACGAAGAGGAGGAAGGGAAGGATGGGGAGGATGGAAAAGGAAAGGAGGATGCTTAGATATAGATAGAGCGAGGCAAAAAGGAGGATAAGCGGATCAGGATGAAGATGAGGAGGAGGAGAATCTGGAAAAAAAAGAATAAATGATTTAGATAGAGAAGAAGAGAAAGAAAAAAGCAAGGAAAACAAAGAAAAAAACATGAAAATTAGAGAAATCGAAGATTTAAAAAAGAAGAACGCGAAGAGGAAAGAAGCAAGGAGGGAAAAAGAGATGAGATGAGAAGGAAAGTGAGAGAGACGAGAAGAAGAGAGAGGAGAGAGAAGAATGAATGTGAGAAGAAGACGATGAGTAAGAGAGAAGAGAGGAGAAGAAGAGAGAGGAGAGAGAAGAGAGCAGAAGAGAGGAGAAAGAAAAGAGAAGAGAGGAGAAGATAAGAGAAAGAAGAGAGAAGAAGAGATAAGGGAAGCAAGCGGCGCGAGATCGAGCGAAAGAGTGTTGGGGGGGAGGACCCGATGCATATGACTCAACCCACAGCGTCCCCTTAATTAAGTGCATGCTTTCGGTCGATTAAATTTCCAAAAAAATTGTTATCTTAAATTGCAACAGAAGACCATTGAGTTCCGGGAGTCGCTGTAGCTGTCACGCCGATAATGGCGCCCGGGGATTTCATCACCCGCGACAGGCGCCAAGACGGGAGGGCGGGGGGCGGTGGCGTGTTATGGGGTTGGAGTGGGCGGGTGGTTGGGTGGGGGTGGGAGTGGAGTGGGTTGGGTCGGGAGTGGGAGTGGGTTGTGGGAGTGGTGGGGGGTGGGAGTGGTGCGTGTGGCTGGGTTGGTGGGGTTGGTGTGGGGGGTTGGTGGTGTTGGTGGAGGGGTGGTGATGGTGGAGTGGTGGTGTGGCGGGGTTGGTGGAGGAGGTGGTGGTGGGTGGTTGGTGATGGGATTGGTGGTAGGAGTGGTGGTGTGGAGTGATGGTGGCGGGTGTTGGTGTGGATGGGTGGTGGTGAAGGGGGTGGAGATGGTGGGATGATGTTAGTGGTGCTGGGTGAGTTGTGGTGTTTGAAGGCAGTGATAATGATGGAGTGGTTGGTGAAGATGGTGGTGCGTTGGTGTTGACAGTCGGTACTGATTATAATGTGTTGGTAGTGGAGGGGGTGAATTAAGCTTGCTATTTCTGGCGTTGGAGCTTATTGATACAGATATGTAAAATCACTTGACGGTCTTTCTCTTTTGCAAACTTTCTATTTATTTTTTTTTTATCTTTCTATTATTGTCATTATTATTATTATTATTTTATTATTATTTATTATCATTATTATTATTATTTATTATTATTATTATTATTATTTATTTATTATATTAGTTATTATCATTATTAATTATTATATATTATTTTTATTATTATTTTTATTATTTATTTATTCATTTTTTTTTTAAAGGAAAGAAATGTGATGTGTTATCTCTCCTTCTCTTTCTCCCTCATTCTGATCTCTCTGTCCCTTTCTTCGCCGTGTCATCCATTTCTTCCTTTTCCCTTCTCCTTTCCTCCTTTCTCTCTTTCCAAAATCTTTCCTTCTTGTTTCCATATTTTGTCTTCCACTTCCCCCTTCTTCTCTCTCTCTCTCTTTTCTTTCCACTCAATCTGCTTCTCATCCTCTCTTCCCTCACCCCACTTCTTCAAACTTTTTGCCTTCTCACAATTTCTCTTGTCTTTTCTTTCCTCTCATCTTCTACCTCCTCCTCCTCCTCCTCCGTCTCTTTTCCTCCTCCACTTCCTCTTTCTCTCTCTCTTTCCTTTCTACACCATCTCCCTCTCATCCTCACTTCCCTTCCCCCACTTCTTCAAACTTCTTATCTTCTCCCACTTTTACCTTTCTTTTCTTCTCCTTTGCATCTTCTACCTCCTCCTCCTCCTCTACTCCTCTTTCTCCTTCTCCTCATTCCCTCCTCCTCCTCTTACCTTCTCCCACTTTTCCCTTTCTTTTCTTTTCCTCTCCATCTTCTACCTCCTCCTCCCCCTCTTTATCATTCTCCTCATTCCCTCCTCCTCATCTCCTCCTCTTTCTCCTCCTCCTCCTCTTTCTCCTCTTTCTCTCCTCCTCCTCATTCTCTCCTCTCCTCTCCTCCTCTTTCTCCTCCTCCTCCCCTCCTCTCTTTTAAGACCGTTCTTAAGATAGTTTCCAATTCCAGATTATTCGCTCTACGGATCTCCCTGCCTTGATGTTACGTCTTTCCTCACTCTTCCGTCTCATTATTTCTCCTTCTTGCTTCTTCTTCTCTTTCTTCTTTGTGTTACTTCTCCCCTTCGTTTCCTTTTTTTTTTTTTTTTTTTTTTTTTTTTTTTAGAGGGGATTTTTCCTTTTGTTTTGCTATTGTGTTTGATTTGGCGATTGTCTGTGTTCCATTAATTCCTAATGTTATTCCTCTACCTGTTGTTATTATTTGTTCTGTTCTATTGTTTTTCTTTATCTTCTTTTTCCTTCCCCCTTTTTTCTTCTCTATCTGTTTTGTTGTAAATGTTCTTTCGTCTTCTTATCATTCTTATTCTTATTCACTATACTTATTGTTTTTTTAGTATTATTACTATCATTCTTATTCCTTTTTTCTATATTCTTATCATTACTATCATTATCATCATCATCATTTTCATCATTCTTCTATTATTGTTATTATCACTTGCTCATTACCATTATTCACTTCATCCAATAATTATCACCATTGTCTACTTATCATTATCATTATCATCCTCATCATTGTTATTCAAGTTGCCATATCCCATTATCATTATATTATTACTATCACATTTTCCCACCGATCCTTTCTTCTCTTCTTCTCTATTCCTCTTTTTCTTTCCTCTTCCCTCTTCCTCCATGTCGCTTCCTCTTCTTTCCCCTTAATTACTTCCACCTTCTCACCGGCTTTCTTCCGCCGCTCCACGACCCTCTACTCTATTATCACTCGCCTGCTCTCGTGTGCCTCCTCTTCCCTCCCTTCCTTCCCACTTTCCTCTCGCCCTTTTCTTGTTCTTTATCTCCTTTCCCTTTGCCCTCCCTGTGCAATTCCCTTTCCCTATCTCTGCCCTCGTCTTCCCTACCCTCCTCTCTCCTCTCTATTTTTTTCCATTCCGTTGCTCCTGCCATCTTCTTCCGCCGCTCTCCCTCCTCCATTTCTTCCGATCTCTACCTCCCTCCCTTCTCTCCCTTTCCCTCCTCCTTTCCCTTCTCCTCTTCCCTCTTCCTTTCCCTCCTTTTCTGTCCTCCCCTTCGCCCTCTCACTCAATCCCTTCCTTCTCCTCCCTTCTCCCTTTTCCTTCCTCCCCTCCCCCTTCCCCTTTCTTCTTCCGCTGTTCCCCTTCTTCCTTTTCTTCTCTTCTCTCTCATTCTCTCTTTTTCTCCTCGCCTCCCTCTCCCCTCTCTCCCATCTTTCTCTCTCTCTCTCCCTTCCTCTTAACACCCGCCCTAGATCCATGTCCATTCCATCTCTCCTTCCTTTCCCCCCCCTCCCTTTCTTCACTCCCTTCCCTCTCCCTCCTCCCCTCCCTTTCCTTTTCCCTCTTTTCCCACCTCCCTCCCCTCCTCTTCCTCCATCCTCCTCCCTTCCCTCCGCCCCTTTCCTCCTCCTCTTTCCCTCCGCCTCCCTCCTTCCTCCCCCCTCTCCTTCTTAAAACGCGAGATCAGCAACTCTCTCTTTCCTCTCTCCCTCCCCCTCCTTCCTCCTTCTTCCCCTCCCACTCCACCCTCTCCCCCTCCCTTCCCTTCCCCCTCTCCTCCCCCTCCCTTTCCCCCACTCTCTCCCCTTGCCCTCCTCCTCCCCCCCGCTCCTCTTAAACGCGAGATCCAGCCATCTCAGTGCCAAACATTCGGTGGGTTAGTGCATGCCCGAGTTGGGGATCGCTCACCCCCAATAAGCCATTCGAAAACGCTATTTTATGCGGAAATATTTTTCTTTCTTCCACTCGTCGCTTCTTTTTTCTCTTCTTCTATCCGCTGTGTGTTTCTTTTCTCTCCATATCACATATTTTTTTCTCTTGCATGAATATCACAACTCTTTGGTAGGAGGTGACCGCTAAGTTGCTTGCTTTCTGAATACTGGCTGTCTTCGACCTTTTTCTTTTTTGTTCGTTTCTCTTTTACTTTTCTCTCTCGTTTCTCTCACTGTCTTTGTTCTTGTCTATTTTTCGCTTTCTTTCTCTCTTTTCCTTTCTTTCCCTGTGTCTCTCTCTCTTCTTTCTTTTTTCTCTTCTTTCTTCCTCTCTCTCCTCTCTCTCTCTCTCTCTCTCTCTCTCTCTCCTCTCTCAAGTCTCTCTCTTCTCTCTCCCCTTCCCTCTTCTCTCTCTTCTCTCTCTCCTTCTGCTTCGTCCTCTTCTCTCCTGCTCTCTCTCTCTCTCTCCTGCTCTAGCATACACTATACTACTAGTATATTACTATACTATCATCATAACTATATTATAATTAATTATATGTATTATATATTATTATATTATATATATACTATAATATATTATATGTTAATATATATATACATATTTTTATTTATATATATATATTATATATATTATATATATATAATAATATATATATACTATATTATATATTATATATATATTATTATATTATTATAATATATATATTATATATATATATATATATATCTATATATATACATATATATATATATAACCTCACTCACCTCACCTCACAATATATCACTATTTATATATTTATTATTATATATTTTACTATATATATATATTTATCCCTATTATTATCATATATTTATATTTTATATATATTTATATTATATATATTATTTATCATACCCTATATTAATTTACCTATTATATCATTATATATTATATATTTGTATCATACTTTAATTCTCTGTCCTCAGAAGAATTTCTACTGAAACATCCCACCTAAATACCTTCCTCCTTCTTTCTCTTATCCTTTCTTTTCCTATCTCTTGCATCCCTCTACTTCCATCCGCCATTAACCCTCTCTCCTTGTAAACGCTCTCATTTTTCTTTGGTTTTTCCCTTTTCTTTCTCCTTCCCTATTTCCTTCTCTTTCCTCTCTCCCACTTTCCTCACTCCATTTCCTGCTCCCAGCTTCTCTCTCTTCGCTTTATCTCTTTCCCATCTTCTTCCGCCTTTCCCTTCGCTCCTTCCTACTTTTTCTCCTTTCTTTTTTGCTTATCCTCCCCCCTTTCCTACCTGCTTTAATCTCTTTCTTTCCTTTCCTCTCTTCTTTCTTCCTCTCCTTCTCTCGCTTTTCCCTCTCCTCGCTCCTTCTTTTCTCCTTCCTCTTCTCCTTCTGCACTTATCATAATGCTGTTTTCGTCGATTGGCTCTATCCATCGTCCTCTTCCTTTCTCTTCTTTTATATCTCCTCTACATTTTTTTCCTCTTCCCTCCTCCCCCCCTTCTTCTTTCTTTTTTTTCCTCTCTATCCGCTTCGCTTCTTTTCTTCGTTTTCTTCCACTCCGCTTTCCCTCATTCCCTTTCATTCTTTCTCTTCTCTCCCTCTCCCTCCTCCTCCTTCTCCCCCTCGCCCTCTTCCTTTTCTCTTCTCCTTTTCCTCCCCCTGCTCCTCCTCCTCTCTCCCTCCTCCATATCTCCCCCCTCTTCTTTCTTCCTGTCGCTTCTTCTCCACTGCCTCCCTTCCCTCTCTCTTTCTCTCTCCCCCTTCTCCCCATACTTTCCTTCCTGTTCACTTCCTCTCCTTCCCATTCCTCCCCCCTTTCTCCTCTTTCTTTTTCCCTTTCCTCTTTTCCCCCCTCTCCTCCCTTCCCCGCCTCCGCTCCTCATCCCTTTCTCTCTCTTCTCTTTCTTCTTCTCCCCCCCAACCTCTCTCTCCCTCCTCCTTCCTCCCCTCCTCCTCTCCTCACCTCGTTTTCCCTCCCTCCTCTTCCCTTTTCTCTTCTCCCCCCCAATCCCTCCCCCTCTTTTTTCTGCCCCTCCCTCTCTCTTTTCATTTCTTCCTCTCCTCCTTCCTACTCCCTTCCTCTCCCTCCCCTCTCCCTAGACCCCCTCCTCCCTCTCCTCCCCTTAACCTGTTCAGTCTTGTTCAACCTCTCCGTCCGGGATGTCGCCGCCCTGACTCCTCCGTTATCTTCCCACTACGTTTATCCCCAACATCCACTCCCCTCCCGTGCCCTTTCCGGATGACGTTCACAATTTAAGCACATAATGGAGACACTGTTAAACTCCTTCGAGGCTATAACATGTTTAATTACACATCTTGAGATTATTGCAGATATCGTTCTCTAATAATCATATGTAATTGGTAGTTCTATTTTAATGTTAATGGCGTTTCTCTTTTGCAATGGCGGAAGGAGAGGCAGAGTCTGATATGTTAAGGGCCTGTGCAGTTTTGGAGGATGTGCTTGTTTAGTTCCCCTTTTTTTATTTGTTACTTATTTGTTTTTATTTTTATTTTTTTGTTTTTTTTTATTTTAATTTTTTTTTATTATTAATTTTTTTTCTATTTTATTTTATTTTATTTATTTTTACCCTCTTTTTTATTTATTTTTGTTTATTTTTTTATTTTGTTTTTTTTTAGGTAGTGGTTTGGGATATTGTTGGGTGTTTTTTTTTTTTTAAATTTCATTCACTCTTTTCTTTGTTCTTGTCTGTTTTCTTTTATTTACTTTCGTCTTTCCTTCAATTGCCGGATCTCTGTCTTTCTTTCTTTCTTTCTTTCTATCTCTCTCTCCTCTTTCTCTCCTCTTACTCTCTCTCTCACTTCTCTCTCTCTTCTCTCTCTTCTTCTCTTCTCTCTCTCTCTCTCTCTCTCTCTCTCTCTCTCTCTCTCTCTCTCTCTCTCTCTCTCTCTCTCTCTCTCTCCTCTCTCTCTCTCCTCTCTCTCTCTCTCTCTCTCTCTCTGTGTCTACCCTCCCACTCAATCTATCCATCTATTTATTTATCTATCACAAAAGTTCACAAAAGTAAACCAACTGTTAGTAAAATATATATCATATATTTATTTTATTAAATTTTGAGTTTTATTATTCTTTGTATTTTTCTATAGAGCTTTTTTATTTTTTTTTTTTCGGGAATATTTCAACATTATTTATCTTGGTTCTTGTGTATTTTCTTTTGTTTTTCCCCAACGCCCACGTTCGAGGCCTGGAAATATATATACATTCATGTGCTATTTCCGTCTCATTCCGTTTTGTCTTTGATTTGCTTTTATATATATATTTTTTTTATATCTCTCTTTCTTCGCGTTGTGTTTCCCCTTCTCTTCTTTTTTATTTCATTCTTTTTGTCTTTTTTTCTCCTTTGTCTGCATGTTTTTTTTTCTTCTTCTTTTTCATCATCGTTTTTATTTGTTTCATTTTATTTTCTATTTCGCTTTCTCTTTCCTTTTTTATTCTTTTTTCGTCATTTTTTTCTCTCTCTCTGTTTCCCCCTCCTCCTTCTTCATCATATGTTGTCTCTTATGTTGTTCAACTTTATTCGATTTCATCCCTTTTATTCATTCATCTATCTTCACCCTTTCTCTCTTTCGTTTTATCGCCTCCACTTATCACATGTTCTTTTTTTCCATTAATTTTACCCCATTAATCGTTTTCTCTCTGTCCCCCTTTCCGTGTTTCCTTATCGGTTTTTATCTAGTTTTACTAATTCATGCACATACATACACTGACACAGACATACATATACAAACATACACACACACAGATACGTATATACCCCTCAGTCTCTTTCTCTCTCTCTCTATTTCTTTCTCTCTGTCTGTCTCTGTCTCTGTCTCTCTGTCTCTGTCTCTGTCTCTCTCTCTCTCTCTCTCTCTCTCTCTCTCTCTTCTCTCTTCTTCTCTCTCTCTCTCTCTCTCTCTCTCTCTCTCTCTCTCTCTCTCTCTCTCTCTCTCTCGCACACACACACATTTCTTCTTTTTCAATCATTCATTCACCTGTTCTTCTCTTCCTTTGCGTCTTTGTCCTTCAGGTTATTGGTTATTGCTATTCTTTCTATCTCCTTTCATACAATGTATAAAGCCATGCTATTTATATGATTTATACAATCCTGATATATGCTTATATGTATTTTGTCTTTCTCCCTTTCCTTTCTGCTTCCTGTCTATGCTTTCAGGTGCTATTTTATTTATCTTTATTTCCATTTCCTTATTCTTTGTCTTCTCTTTCCCTTCCATCCACTTCCGATGCTCTTGTGTTCTTTTTCATTTTTCTATCTTTCCGTTGTTTCATCTCTTCCACTCCATTTCTCTGTCTGTTTTCATTTATTCAATTCTTTATAATGCTTCTCTTCTGTCCCTCTCTGTTTTTTCTCTCTTTCTCACCCTCTCCCTTCTCTCTCTCATCCTCTCAAGCTTTCTTCTTTTTCCCTTCCCTGTCTTTCCCTCCTTTTCTCGTCATTCTCTTTCTCCCATTTCTTTTCTTCACTCTCTCCCTTCTTCTCTCTCCTCTCCCTCTACTCCGTCTTCCTCCTTCCATCTCTCATCCCTTCCTTCCTTCATCTCTCCTCCTTTTTTCTCCCTCTCTCTTCCCTCTCATTCTCCTCTCCTCCTCCACTCCCTTTCCCTCCCTGGATCTCAATCCTTCCCTCCCTCCCTCCCTCCCTCCCTCCCTCTCCTCCTTTCCTCCACTCCTTTCTTTCCCTCCATCGCAATCCTCCCTCCATCTCCTCCGCAATCCTCCCTCCCTCCTCTCCCTCCCTCCCTCCCTCCTCCACTCCTCCTCGCCTACCTCCCTCCCTCCACTCTCTTCCTCCCTCCATCTCAATCTTCCCTACCTCCCTCCCTCCTCTACCCCCTCCCTACCCCTCCACACCTCCTTCACCCTCCCTCCCCTCCCTCCCCCTCCCCCCGGTTCGCCAAGCAGAGGCGCGTGGCAGCCCCCTCCCCCGTGACCCAAGAACAGGTCATGTGTGAACTATGTCAACGCCTCGACGCCTGCAATTAGCGAGGTTCCTCAAGACGCTGTTTGCTTCTTGTGTGCTGACTCGCTTCTCTCGCTGCTGTTGTTTACTCTCTTTTCTTGGAGTTTTTGCGTTTTTTTTTTTTTTTTTTGCTTTTTTTTTGGATATTTTAAATTTGTTTTTATTATATTTTTTTAATATTATTTATTTATTATCATTTTTTTATTATATTTATATTATTTTATTTTTTTTGGGGGGGGGGGGTCTCTCTCTCTCTCTCTCTCTTTCTTCTTGTTCTGTTCTCTTGATGGGATTGGACTTTGCATGTTGTTTTTTTATTTATCAAAATATTTCTCTACACTCTTTTCGGTCTCTGTCTCTATCGAGAGCCTGGCTGTTTCTCTCTTTCTCTCTATCTCTTATTTTCCTTCCTCTCTCTCTGCTCTCTCCTCCTCTCTACCCTTCTTCTCTTCTGTCTCATACACTACTCTCTCTACCTCTCTCTCTCTCTCTCTATCTATCTCTGTCTGACTTCTCTCTCTCTTCTCTCTCTTTTCTAATCTGTCTGTCTGTCTCCTTCTCCTCTCTCTTCTCTCTTTCTCTTCTTTCTCTCTCTCTTTTTATTCTCTTCATCTCCCCATCTCACAGCGTACCGTTTCGCTGTCATGCTTAGCCATTTTTCGCTATTTGTGCGCTACATTCACGCGACAGGAAGCCATCCCTCACAACGCTAAATACCGTTTCATACACTTTTACTCATATACATCTCTCCCGCGCGCATTTACTTCCCACCGCTACGTTTCCATCACTGGGGCCGCTACAAATCCATCTCCCAGGTCGCTATGCCCCGCCGCTAGCCCGTCAACAACACCGCTACAACCGCTGCACTTCCGCTAACACCTTGCCATCGTTGGGGCTCTAAATGCACTTGAATTTTTTTTTTTTTTTTTTTTTTTTTTTTTTTTTAAGAAGTTACTCACTGACGTCTTAGGTGTGCTTTATGGCGACGTCGAAATCTGCAAACTGGCAACCTAACCATTGATTTTTTTCCCCTTCTATTCTTCCTTAGTTCCATTTCTCCTATTCTTCTTATCATTATCGTTATCTCTTCTCCTCAGATCTCCACCTATCTTAAATCTTCCTCCTCCTCCTTCCTTCTACTTCCTCCTCCTCCTCTCCTTCTCTACGTCCTCCTCCTCCTCCTTTCTTACTTCCTCTCCCTCCTCCTTCTCTACATCCTCACTCCCCCTCCCTTCCCCCTCCTCCTTCTCTCGTGTAATTCGCTGCAATACTATTTGATTTATCTGAATTGGTTTATGCATCTATTATTCATTTTCAATCTGTGAGTTCTATTTCTCATCTTTCTTCAAAGTCGCTTTTTTTCTGGACATGTGATGAATTTCAGGAAGAAGCTTTCACTAATATTCCTTCATCTGCGGAACTATGTTTGATTTCCTAACACAGGTGCGCCCTTTTTCCTCCTTCTTCCTCCTTTCCTTTCTATTCCTCCTTCCCTTTCCCTTTCTCCTCTCCTCTACGTTCCCTTTTCTTTCTTCTTCCCCTTTCTTCATCCTCCTCTCTCCCCCCTTCCCCTTTCTCCTTCCCTTTCCCTTTCTTCCTCTCTTCCCTTTCCCTTTCCTTTCCTTCCTTTTCCCCTCTTCCTTTCTCCTTTCTCCTTCCCCTTTCCCTTCTCCTCTCTCTTCCCCTTTCCTTTTTCCTCCTCCTCACCCCTTCCCTTCCTTCTTCCCTCTTCCTTTCCCTCCTCCTTTCCCCATAACTTTTTCTTCCTCCTCCCCTTTTCCCTTTTTTCTTCTCCTTCCTCCTCCCTCTCCTCTCTTCCCTTTCTCCTTCTCCTACTCTTTTAACTTTCTCTTCTTCCTCCCCCCTTCTTTCTCTGGGTAATTCTCTCTCTCCCTCTTTATTCTCTCTCGCTTTTTCATCTTCTTCCATCTTCTTCCCTTCCCTTCTCTAACTCTTAGTAATTCTTTCTCATTTTCTGTCCCTCTTTCCTTCTCTCTCTCTCCTTCTCTTATTTTCTTCTCCTCTCCTTATCTCTCTCTCTCTCCTTCCATCTATTTTCCTGTCCCTCTTTCCTTCTCTCTCTCTCTCTCTCTCTCCCTCTCTCCTTTCCTCTTATTATCTTTTTTCCTTTTTACTCTTTCTCTTTTTCTCTCCTTGTACCTATGTCGTTCTCTCTCACTTTCCCTCTCCCTCCCCTTCCTCACTTTCCCCCTCTTTCTCTTTTCCTCTGACGGTTATTCTCGTTCCTCACTTCCCCTTCCTCTCAATTTTCTCCTTAATTCCAACTAATCCTCATCTGTTACCTTGCTCTCCCCTTTATATTACAGTGTTATTCCAGAATGGCGGTTCTCGTCTCACAAATTGAACTGAGAAGAACCACAGGCGGGCTTGTTGCGTGTGTCTGTCTGTCTCTCTCCTCTCTCTCCTT
>NW_020868391.1:735436-750761 GCF_003789085.1 Penaeus vannamei
TTAATCTCCCCCACCCCCCACCCCCTACCGCCCTCCCCGCCCACCTCCCCGCCCACCCCGCCCACCCCCCCCGCCCACTTCGCGCCCACTCCGCCACAGACTCTTTTGTCTGCGATGTAACCACTTAATTTATGCATCCGATGAAATAATTCAATGTAGCAAAAAATTAAAACTCAATTACCCGCTAATGTGTGCATAACATATTAAATAGGCGTGAATACATACACGTGAGCGTATACGATGACGTACATATATACACACACGCACACGCAATTAATGATCAGGGTTATGATGATGGTAATAATTATTTTATTGAGGAATAGGGTTATTACAACAGGGAAGAAAAATGGTCGCTGGGATAATGATAGTCATGCTAATCGTATGTTGTATGATGGTGATAAAAGATAAGATAGATAAAAAAATGTTTGTCGTATGGTTTATAATCTAATTCTCGAGGTGGAGTAAGGATATTAGTGATGGCGGAGATAAGGATGGGAATTTATGGTTGAAAAGTAGGATAATTTTTATAGTTGTTTATGCACACACACACACACACACACACACACACACACACACACACACACACACACACACACACACACACACACACACACACACACACACACACACACACACACACACACACACACACACACACACACACACACACACAACACACACACACACACACACACACACACACATACAACCCCACACGCAAAAACATATATTTACATTATTTTCTTTTCTTGCTTGTGGGGAGGAAAAGGAAGGACGTAGAGAGGGAAGGAGAGAAGGGGAAGGAGAGGAAAGTGGAAGAGGGGAAGAGGGAAAGGAAGTAGGGGGGTGGAGCGAAGGGAGAGGGGGAAGGGAGGAAGTGAGGAAAGGGAGGAGAAGGGAGAAAGAGCAGGAGGGCGAAGGGAAGTAGCGAAGGGAGAAATGGAGGACGGGGAGCAGAGGAGGAAGGGAGGAGAGGGAAGAGAGAAGTGGGAGAGAGAGAGGAGAAGGAGAGAGCGAGGAGAAGAGGGAGAGAGAGAGGAGAAGGAGATAGCGAGGAGAAGAGGGAGAGAGAGAGAAGAGGAAGAGAGAGAGGAGAAGAGGGAGAGAGCTAGAAAAAGAGGGAGAGACAGAGGAGAAGAGTGAGAGAAAGACGAGAAGAGTGAAAGTGAGAGAGAAAGAGAGGGAAAGAAAGGAGAAGAGAAAGAAAGAGACACAGAGAGAGAGAAAGGAGAGGGGGGAACAAAATGCTACACGTCACCGCCACGTCTGCCTCTATCACTTTTCGGGATGGCTGACCTTCCACTCCCCAATACCCAGATGTAACAGACAGATCCAACAGTAACTTTCAGAAAAACATATTTACGTCTATAAAAAGGTCATTTCAGCGGAGGATGACAGTCTAAGAAATACTGTTGACATGATGTTGTGTGAATGATATCTGTCTGTCTTTAAGGCGTTATCTTTATATCTCTCTCTACATCTGTCTCTATTTATTTATTTATTAATGACTAACTATTCGTCTGTCTGCCTATATGTCCATCTATCTATCTATGCATCTATCCACCCACTCATTTATCTATCTCTTTTACCTATTTGTCTATCAATCAATCTATCTATCAATCTATTAATCAATCATCATCAATCTATCTATCAATTATCTATCAATCTATCAATTATCCATCTAATCATTCTCTATCTATCAATCTATCAATTAATCTATCTATCAATCTATCAATCAATCTATATCAATCCATCTATCTATCAATCTATCAATCACTCTATCAATCAATCTATCAATCAATCTATCTATCAATCTATCAATCAATCAATCTATCAATCTATCTATCAATCAATCTATCAATCTATTCAATCAATCAAATCATCTCTATCAATCAATCATCAATCTCTATCAATCAATCTATCAATCAATCATCATATCTATCAATCTATCTATCAATCTATCAATTAATTTATCTATCAGATTATCAGCCCACTTAGCTATCTAAAAATAAAAATACCTATAAAATAATCGAAAATACTCGATGCCCGAAAATACAACGCATTACAACATCGACTTACAAACAGACACTGAACAGACAGACAACAAATAAAACCCCTGCGCCACCTCGAGCAACACCAATAACAACAAATAAAACATGAAAAAAATAAAACGAAAGTAAAAAAAATGAGGAAAAAAGGAAAGAAAGAGGAAAGAAAGAAAGAAATAAATTACCTCAAGCAACATCAGCTGCAACAACAAACGCAACATAAACATGCAAAGAAACCCCAAGTATTACCTCGAGCAACAGCCACAAAAAAGCAAAAAACAAAAACAAAAAGCAAAAAAACAAAGACGCTAAACAAAGAAAGTGCGACGCGGTGCCACCAAACACCCAGGGAAATCACCACATTGCCACGGCAAAACGGCGATACGACACTCCCCCCTCTCCCCTCTGCCCCTCTCCCCTCTCCATTTCCTTCCCTTCTCCCTCTCCTTCCCCTCCTCCTTCCCCTCTCCCTCTCCCCTCTCCTCTCTCCTTCCCCTCTCCTCTCTCCTTCCCCTCTCCCTCTTCCCTCTCCCCTCTCCCCCTCTCCTTCTCCCCTTCTCCTCTCTCCTTCCCCTCTCCCCTCTTCCCTCTCCCATCTCCTTCCCTCTCCCCTCCCTCTCTCCTTCCCCTCTCTCTCCCTTCCCCTCCTCCTTCCCTCCTCCTTCCCCTCTCCTTCCTCCTTCCCCTCCTCCTTCCCCTCTCTCTCTCCTCCCCCTCTCCTCTCTCCTTTCCCTCCTCCTTCCCCTCTGCCCCCTCTCCCTCTCCTTCCCCTCTCCTCTCCCTTCCCCTCTCCCCTCTCCCCCTCTCCCTCTCCTCTCCTTCCTCTCCTCTCTCCTTCCCCTCTCCTCTCTCCTTCCCCTCCTCCTTCCCCTCCCCTCCCTCCCTCTCCCTCTCCCCCCTCCCTCCTCCTTCCCTCCTCCTTCCCTCTCCTTCCCCTCTCCTCCCTCCTTCCCCTCTGCCCCCTCTCCCTCTCCTTCCCCTCTCCCCTCTTCTTCCCCTCTTCTTCCCCTCTCCCTTTTCTTCACCTTCCCTCTGTCTCCTTCTTTCGTGTTCCTATTTGGCTTTCGTTATTCTCCCTCTTTTTCTGTCTCTCTTTCTGTTTCCCTCCTTGTCTTCTTCCCTTCTCCTTCTACTGTCTTCTCTTCTTCTTTTTTTCCCCTTTTCTCTTTTTTCCTTCTCTTCTGCTCTCCCTTTCCTCTCCCATCCTCCCTACCCACTCCCCCCTCTCCTTTCCCTCCCTTCTTCTCTCCCTCTCTCCATTCCCCCTCCTTTTCTCTCTATCCNTCCCCTCTCCCCTCTCTTCCCTCTCTTCTTCCCCTCTCCCCTTTTTCTTCACCTTCCCTCTGTCTCCTTCTTTCGTGTTCCTATTTGGCTTTCGTTATTCTCCCTCTTTTTTTCTGTCTCTCTTTCTGTTTCCCTCCTTGTCTTCTTCCTTCTCCTTCTACTGTCTTCTCTTCTTCTTTTTTTCCCCTTTTCTCTTTTTTCCTTCTCTTCTGCTCTCCCTTTCCTCTCCCATCCTCCCTACCCACTCCCCCCTCTCCTTCCCTCCCTTCTTCTCTCCTCTCTCTCCATTCCCCCTCCTTTTCCTCTCTATCCCCCTATCCACTTCCCTTCCCTTCCTTTCATCCTTTTCCCTTCCTTAAACTTTCCTTCCTCTCCTCTGGGGAGAATGGGAGAGGAAAAAGAGGGGCCTTTTTCCTCTCCCATTCTCCCCATCCCCTCTTTTCTCCCTTTTCCTTTCCTCTATATATCTTCCCTCTTTTTCCTCTCCCATTCTCCTTTTCCACTCTCATTTCAACTCCTTTATCTCCTTTTTCTTCCTTCTTCTCCCCTCTCCCTCTCCTTTTCCTCTCCCATCCTCTCTACCCCCTCCCCCCCTACCTTCTTCCACAACTCCAACCGCAGTTTTAAAGACACAGACTACATTAGCACTCTCACTCCCCCTCCCCCCTTACCCCGTCCTCCTTCCTCTCCTATCTCTCTATCCTCCCTATCCCAGACCCCTCCTCATCTCCCGCCTTCCCTCCTCCTCCCTCCCTCTCCTCCCTCTCCTCCCTCTGCCCTTCCATCCCGCCTCCCTCCTCTTTTCCCTTTCCCCCTCCTTTTCTCTCCAAACCCCCTCCCTCTACTCCCTCTCTATCGTCCATCCCGCCTCCCTCCTCTTCTCCCCCCTCTTCCCCCTTTCCCCTCCCTCTGTGCCCTCCCTACCCTCAGCCCTCAGCCCCCAGCTCCCTCCTGTCCCCCCCCCTTTCCCATTTACCATAAGAAACAAAACAGTGCAAGAGTGTTTTTCTTTCCCCCTTCTCATCTTCCTTCCTTCTCACTCATCTCCCTCCTTCTCATCTCCCTCCTTCTCATCTCCTCCCTTCTCATCTCCCTCCTTCTCATCTCCCTCCTTCTCATCTCCCTCCTTCTCATCTCCCCCTTCTCATCTCCCTCCTTCTCATCTCTCTCCTTCTCATCTCCCTCCTTCTCATCTTCCTCCTTTCTTTAATGGTTGGCGGTTGTTGCTGTTCGTTCCGCTGTGTGCTTCTTGTCTGGGAAATAATCGGGTTCCTGTGGCGGTATCTGGCAACTCTCGTGATTACGTTGCTTGTATTTTTATTGTTGTTGCTTTTGGTTCTGTTCGTGTTGTTGTTTGGATTCTTCTTCTTCTTCTTCTTCTTCTTCTCTTTTCTTGTTGTTGTTGTTCTTCTTCTTCTTCTTCTTATTATTATTGTTATTATTCTCTTCTTCTTATTATTATTTTTCTTTTTGTTTTTCTTCGTTTCCGATTTGTTTTGTTTCTTCTTCTATCCTTTTTTTTCTTCATTCTTGTGTTTTCCTCTTTCTATCTCCATCTTCTTGATTCTCCATTCTTCTAATTCCTCTTATTTGTTCCTTCCCTACTTTCTCATCTCCTATTCTCTTTTCTCTTTTTCTTCTTCTCATTCCCTCCTTTTCTACCTCCTTTACTTCCGCATTATCCTCCCTCTTCCTACCTCTTACCTCTCTTTTTATCATCCTTCATTTATGCTCTTCCCTCTTCATTCCTCCCCTTTTTCTTCTTTCCTTCACTCCTTCTCTTTCTCCTTCCTTCATCCCTCCTCTTCCCTCTTCCTGCCTCCTCTTTTCCTTCTTTCCTTCACTCCTTCTCTTTCTCCTTCTTTCATCCCTCCTCTTCCTTCTTCCTGCCTACTTTTATCCTTCTTTCCTTCACTCCTCTTTCTCCTTCCTTCATCCCTCCTCTTCCCTCTTCCTGCCTCCTCTTTTCCTTCTTTCCTTCACTCCTTCTCTTTCTCCTTCCTTCATTCCTCCTCTTCCCTCTTCCTTCCTCCCCTTCTTCATCTCCTTCGCGTCCTCTCCGTCATGATTACGGTCTCTCATCTCCTTTCTTTATTACCGGTGTCCACTTAACCTCCTGGTCCTCTTCCTCTTCTTTATCACCTTTCCTCACTTCCTCCGATCGTCATCGTCTCCTCTTCTTACCTTTTCCGTTGTTTTATGGGCTTGGGATTTTTCGTTTTTTTTTTTTCTTTCTTTTTTAAATCGTATTGAATTTTCATTTTCATTTTATTTCGTCTTTCGTTTTATTTTATTTTGATTCTCACCTTTATTTTTGTTTTATTTCTGGTTTGTATTCTTTCTTCTTTCTTCTCCTGCTCCCTCTCCCTCTTCTTTTTCTCTCTTCTTCTTCTTCTTCTTCTCTTCTCTCTCTCTCTCTCTCTCTCTCTCTCTCTCTCTCTCTCTCTCTCTCTCTCTCTCTCTCTCTCTCTCTCTCTCTCTCTCTCTCTCTCTCTCTCTCCCTCTCTCCCTCTCTCCCTCTCTCCCTCTCTCCCTCTCTCCCCTCCCCCCCCCCCCTTCTCCTAAAATCTTCGAAGGGTCGTCTGCCTCCATTACCTCCTCCTCCTCCTCCTTCTTCCTCCTTACTCTTAACACCCCCCCCTTACCCCTCTTCTTACCCCTCCCTCCTCCCCTCCCCTCTCCCTCCCCCCTTTACTTCCGCGAGATGCACAGTAAATAGAGGATTTTCACCCTTGTAAACGGGGGCGGGTCACCTTCGCTCGACCTTCCCCCTTTGGGTTGGGGAGGGGGGGGGAGGGGAGGGGAGTAGGGGGGAGGGGGAGGGGGGAGAGGGGAGGGAGTAGGGGAAGGAGGTGAGTAGGGGGAGGGGAGGGAAGGAGAGGGGGTAGGAGGAGGGAGGGGAGGAGGGGGGAGGGGGAGGGGGGGGGAAGGAAGGAGGAGGGGAGGAGGTGAGGAGGGGAAGGAGGTGAGGAGGGGAGGGAAGGAGGGAGGAGGGGAGGGAGGGGAGAGGGGGACTAGGGGGGAGGGGGAAGGAGGTGAGGAGGGTAGGTTAGGGGGAGAGGGGGATGGGAGGGGGAGGGGGGAAGGAGTGATGAAGGTAGGTGAGTAGGGGGAAAGGAAGTAGGGGGAAGGTGGAGAGGGAGAGGAGAAGGCCGGGACGGTGGAGAGAGGGAGAGGAAGGGGGAAGGGGGGGTGAGGACGGTGGGGAAAACGAGTGATGGGAGAGGGGGAGGGAGAAGTGGGGAGGGAGCAGAACGGGTAATGAGAACAGGAAATGGGGAAGAAAATGAAGAGAGTAATGATGATAATGATATTTGTAGTAGTAAGTGTAAAGATAAATGATAATGTAATGACAATGATTATGATAATGATGATAGTGATAAAAAGTACATAATGATCATGATAACAGTGATAACATATGAAGATAATGATGGTAAGTACGATAGTGACAAAATTTAATTAATGATATTTACAATAACACTGATAACAACAATAATAGTAATAACAATGTTGTCACAATAATGATAGTAATTACAATGTCACAATGATAATAATAATGATACCAATTGTAATAACAAAGAAAGCAAAGGCATAAAGAAAGATAAGAAATCATAATAGAGATGAAATCAATATGACGATGAATATAAAATAAATAGATAAGAAATAAAAACAGAAATGAGAAAATCAAAGAATGGGAGACAAGAAAGAAAGAGGAAGCAGATCGAATGAAAACAAAAGAGAAGGAGAAGGAGAAGAGGTGGGGAGGGGGGGGGTGAAGGATTGAGGGAGAGGAAGAACAGAGATGGGGGAAGAGAGATGGGGGAGGAATGAGAAAAGAGGACAGTTGAAGGAAGGGGAGAAAATAGGAGAAAGGGCAGGGAGGGAGAAGGGGAAGGAGGGAGGATGAAGGAGAGAGGGAGGGGGGAGGGAGAGTTAGAGGGAGAGAGGAGAGAGAGAGAGAGAGAGAGAGAGAGAGAGAGAGAGAGAGAGAGAGAGAGAGAGAGAGAGAGAGAGAGAGAGAGAGAGAGAGAGAGAGAGAGAGAGAGAGAGAGAGAGAGAGAGAGAGAGAGGGGGGAGAGAGGGAGAGAGGGAGAGAGAGAGAGAGGGAGAGGGAGAGGGGGGAGATCATTACCGTTTGAAGAAGAGTTGTGAGCTGCAGGTCAGCCCGGCCATCCAATAAATGACACTTGAAGAGCTCAGAGGGAAACTAAGTCCACACCCTTCCCCCTCTCTCCTTCCCATCCCTCCCCTTCCTCCTCCCTCTCCCTTCTCTTCCTTCCCCTCCTCTTCCCTCTCTCCCTTCCCTTCCCGTCTCCTCCCCTTCCTCTCCCTCTCCTTTCCTCTTCCCTTCCCTCCCTATCCATCCCTTCCCTCTCCCTCCCTTCCTCCTCCTCTCCTCTTCTTCTTCCCCACCTCTCCCCTCTCCTTCCCTCCCCTCTTCCTCCCTCTTCCCTTCCCGTCCCTCCCTTCCTCCTCCCTCTCCCTCTTCTTCCTTTCCCCCTCCTCTTCCCTCTCTCCCTTCCCTTCCCCGTCTTCCTCCCTCTTCCCTTCACTTCCTCTCCTCCTTCCCATCCCTCCCTTCCTCCTCCCTCTCCCTTCTCTTCCTTCCCCTCCTCTTCCCCTTCCCGTCTCCGTCCCCTTCCCTTCCCCCTACCTCCCCTGCCCTGTACTCTTTACCCATTCCCCTTTTTTTCTTCCTCCACAATCTTCTTCTCATTTCCCCTAATCTCCTCCTCTCCTTTCCTCTTCCTACTCTTTCTCTTTTCTCCCATCCCTTCCTGCTTCTTCTCCCTTTCCCTTCTCCCACATTATCGTCTTTCTCCCCCTCTCTCTCCCTCTTCCCTTTCCTTCTCCTCTCCCCGTGCTTCCTCTTTCTCCCTTTAACCTTCTCTTCCTCCTCTGCTTCCCCTCTCTCCGTGCTTCCTCTTTCTCCCTTTCTCCTTCTCTTCCTCCTCTGCTTCCTCCTTCTCGCCCCTTTCTCCTTCCCCTCTCTCCGTGCTTCCCTTTTCTCCCTTTCTCCTTCTCTTCCTTCTCTGCTTCCTCTCCTCCTCCTCCCTTTCTCCTTCCCCTCTTCCATGCTCCCTTTCTCCCTTTCGCCTTCTCTTCCTCCTTCTCGCCCCTTTCTCCTTCCCTCTTCCATGCTTCTCTTCCTTTAACCTTGCTCCTCCTCCTCCTCCTCCTCCCTTCTCCTCCCCTCTTCCCATGCTTCCTCTTTCTCCCCCTTCGCCTTCTCTTCCTCCTTCTCCTCCCTTTCTCCCTTCTCTCCCCTTTTCTTTTTCATTCCTTCCTCCTTCTCTTCCTCCTCTACTTCCTACTTCCCTCCCCCCCCCCCCACCCTGCCGCCTCTCCACCTAATGGCTTAGGGACCAAGTTAATCCTTAATTCTGTTTTCCTTATTTATTCCTCTCTCTTCCTTTTATCACTGTTTAGATCATTAGAATTATCTTTTATCATCAACCTTATCATTATCCGTTTCATTATAGTGATAATGATAATAGTAATAATAATAATGATGACGATAATGGTGGTAATGAAAATGATAATTAAGATAATATAATGATAATGATAAGATAATAATGATAATGATAATGATAATAATCACAATAATAATCACGGTAATAATATCAATGAAACTGATGATAATGATAGTAACAATGATAATAATGATAGTAACAATGATAATGATGATAGCAATAATAATGATAATAATAATGATAATAATAATAATATAATAATAATTATTAATATTATAATAATAATATAATAATAATAATAATAATAATAATATAATAATAAAATAATAATAATAATATAATATAATAAATAATAATAATGATAATAATGATAATAAAATAATAATAATAATAATAATAATAAAATAATAATAATAATAATAATAATAATAATAATAATGATAATGATAATAATGATAATAATAATGATAATAATAATAATAATAATAATAATAATAATGATAATAATGATTATGATAATGATTATAATAATAGTAACGATAAACGGTATTGATGATAATAGTAACAATAATGATGATGATAAATATTATGATAATAACAATAAGGATGGTGAGGAGGATAATACTGATAATACTGATAATAATGATAATGATAATAATGATAATGGAAATAGTGAGAGTAGCAGTAATAATACTAATTATGATTATGATGATAATAGTCATGATAACAATAGTAGTAATAATTATTATGAGCATGATAATGATGACAAATACAATAATAATAACAATAATGATGATGAAAAGGATAACAACGATAACATTGATAATAATGATAAGGATGATGATAAAAATGATAATAGTAATTATAATAACGATAATGCAAATAATGATAACAACAATAATGATAATGATGGCAATGAAGATAATAGTAAAATTAATAATAATGATAATGATGACAGCAATAATAATGGTAATGATAATGATGATGTTTATAATAACAATAATAACAATGATAAGGTGGTGTTAATCATAATGATAATGATAGTAATATCAATGATGAGAATAATAATGATTATAGTAATAATGATAATAATTACAGTAATAATGATAATAATTATAGTAATAGTGATAATAATTATAGTAATAATGATAATAATCATAGTAATAATCATAATGATTATAGTTATAATGATAATAATAATAGTAATAATGATAATAATTATAGTAATAATGATAATAATTATAGTAATAATGATAATGATTATAGAAATAATGATAATAATTACAGTAATGATGATAATAACAATGATGATAACAAAAAAATAATAATAATGACAAATTCAAACCTTACATCTCTGAACACGCCCACGAAAAAAAAAAAAAAAAAAAAAAAAAATACGCCCATGAATCAAAAAAAAAAAAAAAAAAAAAAAAAAAGACCGCCCACACGCCCATCCTTACCCCCACCACCCCACCACCCCTACCACCCCCTCCCCCCACCTCAGGAGATGGCCGGAGTTCTTCTCGATCATTCTATTTCATGTCTGAAGGAGTGCGAAGGAGAATGGAAGATTAAGTCGCCAAAATCCCGAAATCGCTGCCACTGCCTCTGCCATGAAATCAAATTAGAGATTTGCGTGGATTATACCACGCGGGGGAGGAGGGGGAGAGGGGGGGTAAAGGGGTAGGGGAGATGAGAGGGGGTAGGGAGGGGGGGGGGGAAGAAAGGAGAGGGAAGAGGGAAGGGAGGGGGAGGGGGGCAAGGAGGAGGGAGATGAGAGGGGTAGGGGAGGGGAAAGGAGAGAAGAGGAAGAGGGAAGGGAGGAGGGGAAGGAGGAAGAGAAGGGAAAGAGAGAGTAGGAGGGGATAAGAGGGGGAGGGGAAGGGGAGAGAAGAGGAAGAGGGAAGGGAGGGGAAGGAGGAAGAGAAGGGGAGAGAGAGTGGGAGGGGGATAAGAGGGGAGGGGAAGGGGGAGAAAGAGAAGGGAAGGGAGAGGGGGAAGGGGAGGGGAAGGGGAAGGAGTGAGGGGAGGAAGGGAAGGGTGGGAGGGGAAGACTAGAGAGGGAGGAGAAGGAAGAGGAGAGGGGAAGAGGGAAGAGAGAGATGGAGAGGAGAGGGGAAGAGGGAAGAGAGAGACGGAGAGGAAGGAGGAAGGGGAGCCAGAGAGGGTAGAAAGTGTGAGGAAATGAGAGGGATAGAGGAAGAAGTGAGGGTGAAGAAATGAAGATGAGGAAGCATGGGATGGACTCAGGGAAGCAACGGGAGAGTAAATAAGAAAGGAGAAAAAACCGAAAGAGAGGAGAAAGAAAGAAAAGAAAATACCAAAAGGAAAAATATTAGACAATTACATAATGCACATGTACCTGATTTTTTTTCTATCGTTTGTGTGCATATCTATCTATGCACACACATACACACACAACACATACAAATCAAATCTATCACACACACACACACAAATCCAAATCTATGTTCACACATACACACAAATCCAAATCTATGCACACACACACACACAAATCCAAATCTATGCACACACATACACAAACCATCTATGCACACACACACATCCAAATCTATGTCTATGCACACACACACACAAATCCAAATCTATGCACACACATACACACAAATCCAAATCTATGCACATCCAAATCACACACACAAATATATACACACACCAAATCTATGCACACACACACACGACACACATACACACAAATCCAAATCTATCACATCCAAATCTATCACACACACACAACACACACACACAAATCCAAAATCTATGCACACACACACACACACACAAATCCAAATCTATGCACACACACACACACACAAACACACACACACACACACACACACACACACACACACACACACACACACACACACACAAATCCAAATCTATGCACACACACACACACACACACACAAATCCAAATCTATGCACACACACACACACACAAATCCAAATCTATGCACACACACACACCACACACAAATCCAAATCTATGCACACACACACACACACACACACACACACACACACCACACACACACACACACATCCAAACACACAACACACACACACACACACACAAAACACACACACACACACACACACATATACAAATCCAAATCTATGCACACACACATACAAATCCAAATCTATGCACACACACACACACACATACACACAAATCCAAATCTATACACCACACAACACCACAAATCCAAATCTATGCACACACACACACACACCACACACACATACAAATCCAATCTATGCACACCACACCACAAATCCAAATCTATGCACACACTCACGCACACAAAATCCACACACACACACACAAATCCAAATCTATGCCACACACACACACACACATACAATCTAAATCTATGCACACACACACACATGCACACACACACACACACGAATCCAAATCTATATATCCCAATCCACTCTAAGCATCCTAATCCAAAATCCTTCAATCTCGAACTCCTGCCATCCATGAACAGAGATATATATCCATCGCTAATATTTCGCTTCAAAAACAGCAGACCGCGAATTCGTATCCAATATATCCCGTTCTGTTCGCGTTCCAATCAGATTCACTTACAAATCAGATTCACTTACAAATCAATTTCTAATTACAGCAGAAGAGATACTGCGATTGGGTAATCTTTCTAATCTCTCGGACATTTTGGAATTCGTCGGGTCTATGCAATATTTTTTATTTTTTTCGTTTTGTTTTTTATTGTAATTTAGTTTTTTTTTTTTTTTTGGGGGGGGGGAATGTATTATTATTTTTTTCATTTGTTTTTGATTAGCTTATTGAGTTTTATTTTATTTCCATTTTAGAAAGGGTAATTATTTGAAATTTATAGACATACATGGCATTTTTATTTTATTCATTTATTTATTTATTTATTTATTCATTTCTTTTATAAAGGATCTATGATTTTTTTTATTACATTCTGTACAGAAACCGGACAGAAAAAAAGAGTGAAAGTTGAGACAAAGAGGAAGGAGGAGAAGAAAAAAAGAGAAAGAGGAGAAGGAGAAGAAAAAGAAGAAAAAGAGAAAGAGGAGAAGGAGAAGAAAAAGAAGAAGAAGAGAAAGAGGAGAAGGAGAAGAAAAAGAAGAAAGAGAGAGAGGAGAAGGAGAAGAAAAAGAAGAAAAAGAAGGAGAAGGAGAAAAGAAGAAGAAGAGCAGGAGAAGGAGAAGAAAACATCCCCGCCTCACACCCATTTGAAATTTCACTTACATTCACCTCTTCCACCAACACCCTAACCCTCCACCATTACCGCTATCCACTCCCCCATACCCCCTCCTCCCTCTCCCTCCTCCTCCTCAAAAAAAAAAAAAAAAAAAAAAAAAAAAAAATCCCTCCCTCCCACATCACTCCCCCCCCCCCAAAAAAAAAAAAACGAAAAAGATAATAAAAAGGGAAAAAGGAAAAATAAGGATATAACACTCATCCCTCCCTCACTCCTTACACCCCCCCCCCCTCCAAAAAAAGTAAAAAAAAAAAAAAAAAAAAAAAAGAAAGCAAAATGATAAAAGCACACAAGCATAGCCAAGGAATTCCTGAGGACACAAAGACCGGGGCGAGGGGATGCAGCCCCGACAGATCCACCCAGCTAATTCGCCTTCAGTTTAACGACGAAAGTTTGTGGCTGTGGACGCGCCCGATGATGGAGTGGGTGCCCGTGGAGTTGGGTGGAAGAGGTGGAAGAAGGGGAGGAGGTGGAGTGGTGGTGGGGGGGGGGAGAGGTGGAGGTGATGGGGTGGGGGGGGGAGAGGTGGAGGTGATGGGTGGGGGGGGGAAGAGGTGGAGGTGATGGGGGAAGAGGTGGAAGAAGGGAGAGGTGGGGGTGATGGGTGGGGGGGGGAGAGGTGGAGGTGATGGGTGGGGGGGGGGAAGAGGTGATGGGTGGGGGTGGAAGAGGTGGAAGAAGGGGGGGAGGTGGAGGTGATGGGGAAGAGGTGGAAGAAGGGAAGAGGTGGAAGAAGGGGGGAGGTGGAGGTGATGGGTGGGGGGTGGAAGAGGTGGAAGAAGGGGGAAGAGGTGGAGGTGATGGGTGGGGGGGGGGAGAGGTGGAAGAAGGGAGGAGGGTGGAGGTGATGGGTGGAAGAAAGGGAGGGGTAGAAGGGGAGGAGGTGGAGTTGGGTGGAAGAGGTGGGAAGAAGGGCAGAGATGTGGTGGGGGGAGGGGAAGAGGGTGGAAGAAGGGAGGAGGTGGAGGAAATGAGGGAGAATGGAGGTGTGGAGAGGAGGTGAGATGGGTGGGTGGGGGAGAGGTTGGAAGAAGGGGGAGGAGGTGGAGGTGCTGGTGGAAGAGGTGGGGGGGGAAGAGGTAGGGGAGAGGAGGAATAGGAGGTGGAAGAGGTGGAGGAGAAAGAAATGGAGAAGGAGGTGCAAGAGATGGGGGTGAGAAGGAGGAATAGAAGGTGGAAGAGGAGGAGAGGATATGAAGAGAGTTGGTGGAAGAAGATGAGGAGGAGGAGGAGGAGGAAGGAAAGACGGAAAGTAGGAGCAAAGGAGGAGGAAGAGGAAGAAAAGGAGGGACGAGGAGGAGGAAGAAGGAGGAAGGAAGGAAAGAGGAAAAGGAGAAAGGAAGGGAGGAGGAGAAGGAGGAAGGAAGGAAGGAAAGGAAAAGGAAGAGGAAGGGGCGGAGGAAAAAGAGGAGAAGGGGGAGGAAGAGGATGAAGAAGAAGAGGAGGAGGAAGTATAGAAAGCGGTACAGTTGGTATAGAAGAGAAGGCACCCATAAAAGCGAGCAAAAACAGACACACACACACACACACACACACACACACACACACACACACACACACACACACACACACACACACACACACACACAACACACACACACACACACACACACACACACACACACACAACACACACACACACACACACACACACACACACACACACACACACACACACACACACACACACACACATACATATGCAAGCCCATATCCTTGATGTCTTTACCTGCCTTTGCTTCAATCATATTATTGTAATGCGATGTATATTTAGCCATGAGAGTAGGGAGGGTCGCCTTGTCTCCTCGCCCCATGAATTACATTATCATACGTTGCATATCTAAATGACAGCGAATGCGCGTGCGTTTTATCGTTCTAATATGCATCTAGATCTTAGACGTAGAGTGAAGTTTATCTCCTAATTCGGATTTCTCTTTCTCTTTGCAGAATTGACGTGTTCGGGTTGCAACGGTGTCAAGTCATGGCCAGCTGGTGTTCGAGTCGATGTCTGGTGTTGCAAAGGTGTCAAGTCATGGCCAGCCGGTGTTCGAGTCGATACCTGGTGTTGCAACGGTGTCAAGTCATCGGTGTTCGAGTAGATACCTGGTGTTGCAACGGTGTCAAGTCATGGCCAGCTGGTGTTCGGAGTCGATGTCTGGTGTTGCAACGGTGGTCAAATCATGGGCCAAGCGGTGTTCGAGTCGATGTCTGTGTGTTGGCAAACGCGGTGTCA
>NW_020868391.1:770381-772881 GCF_003789085.1 Penaeus vannamei
CAAGAGGCTTTCCCTTCAACAGAAAGCGGGGACCAACTTCTGATTGCAGTTTCTTCGTCAACTGCAACTTCATTGATGTTTACCTCGCGATCTGCAAATTGAGCTGAGTCATTTGATTACCATAACAGAATGTAGTTGTACTGTTTCTAGAAGGGCTGAATATGCGTACTTACAATGGATACGTACATGGATACGCAACCATTACCAGCACAAATGGAATACATTCATGTGTCTATATTCATTTTATATCTATTTTCTTATATTCTTTCTATCTATTCCATCTATCTCTCTTTCTACTCTTTCAATCTATCTCTCTTCTATCTATTCATCTATCTATCTCTCTTCTTTCATCTACTATTCATCTATCTCTCTTTCTATCTATTCATCTATCTCTCTCTCTTATCTATTCTATTCATCTATCTCTCTTTCTATTCTATTCATCTATCTCTTTCCCAATTTCATCTATTCATCCATATTCTCTATCTTTCCTATCAATCTATCTTTACATTCATATGTAAATAATATAACATTTTATGCCAGAAAAAAAATATTATACAAAAATTCGGATACACATCACAATTGACGAATAAATCCTTTTAGAATAAACTTATATGAAAGAAAATACGCCGTTTATACGCCCTCGGATATACAAGGTGCTTGTCGGATAACGAGGCAAACGATAGCCTAATTATCCTTGTTCGAGAGTAAGTTTGTGATGTTGAAACGTCGCAAGGATGAACCAGGGTGTGCTTGGAGGTGGATTGGAGGTGGATTGCCTCGCATATAAAAGGGTGGGAAAAGAAGAGAGAAGAGAGGATAAGAGAGGAGAGAAAGAGGAGAAATATATATTTTTATTTTGGGGATTTTTTACATTCTGGGAAATCGGTTGTTATTCCTATATTCTTCCATTATCACAATTTTTCTCTAAATACTAAAATCTCCGCGAATTTCTCCCTAAAATACAAAGTGCAAATGGAAAGTAAAAAAGAAAAAAAATGAAAGAAAAAAAAAAAGAAAAAATAAAAAAAGAAAAGAAAAAAAAAAGAAAAAAAGAAAAAAAAAAAAAAAAAAAAAAAAAAAAAACTATATATATATATATTATATATATATATATATATATATATAAAATATATATATATATATATATATATGATGCTCTAGATTAAGTTGTCATAATCTACTTTAGTTCCCGTGTCAATCAAACTTTCCTAGTTTCTCCAAATACTCGTTACTAATTACTGTAGTTACTGGATTTCTTGTTCGCAACATCCATTCATTTTATTACAAGTTCCTGTAAAAATTAAGAAATATATTTTTTATATTTCTATCTCTCTCTCTATCTATCTATCTACCTACCTATCCATCTATCCACCTATCTATCTCTATCTGTCTATCTATCCATCTATCTATCCATCTATCTAACCTCTCTTCTCTATCTGTCTATATATTCTATCTATCTATTCATCTGTCTCTTTCTTTCTCTCTGTCTATCTATCTATCCATCTATCTATCTATCTCTCTATCTGTATATCTATCTATCTATCCATCTATCTATCTATCTCTCTATCTATATATCTATCCATCTATCTATCCATCTATCTCTCTCTCTCTTTTTCATCCCATTTACAAGGCTCCCGTACGAAAGTAATTTTTCTTAATCTCCGCAATAGCACAGATTTAACTCGTAAGGGAACAGTATCTTCCATTCAGTCGAAAGTCAGTCCTTTGTTAGCTGTCAGTCAAATATCTGTTTGTTGTTGATTTGTTGTTATTTGCTTACTAAGTTCCGTTAGTAGGCTATTTGTTAGTTTGTTGTCTGTTAGTTTCAGTTTCGAGTATGTGTTCTTTTGACTGTGCTACGGAATCTCGCTGGCACTAACTGGAATGCCATGAGGTCTGCAGTGCCAGTTCAGCCTTGGCACTCCGGTTCAGTCACCCGCGCGTGAAGTCTCTGATACTGGGCGGAATCCTTTTAATTGTGAAGATGATCAGCAGCGGGCGAATGCATTTCTTTCCCTCAGTTGCAAATGTACACTTACTCGGGGACACAGACCAACACCAAAACTCGCAGTCGGTTTAAACAAACCCCTACCCAAATGGACGACACGGCAACAGTAACAACAATAATATGAATATAATGATGATAATGATGATAATAATAAAAAATCATAATAATAATAATGATGATGATAATAATATTATTATTATTTATTATTATTATTATTATTATTATTAATATTATATTACTATTTTAAAATATTGATAAATGAATGATAATGATAATAATGAGATATAATAAAAATTATAAAATGATAATTATAAATGATGATAATTGATGAACTACTACTACTACTACTACTGACTACTACTAATAATAATAATAATAATAATAATAATAATAATAATAATAACATTAATTTAAATAATAATAATAATAACATTAATTTAAATAATAATAATAATAACATTAATTTAAATAATAATAATAATAACATAACAA
>NW_020868391.1:775381-792881 GCF_003789085.1 Penaeus vannamei
CCTCCCTCTCCCTCCTCCCTCCTCCCTCCCTTACCCCCTCCCCTCTCCCTCCCTCCCTCCCTTCCCTCTCCCCTCCTCCTCCCTCCCTTATACTCCCTCCCTCCCTTACTCCCCTCCCTCCCTCTCCCTCCCTCCCTCACCCCTTCAATGCATAATCAACCTGACACGCCAGAGCTCGTCGTCATGAGCAGCCTATTAGTGTCACAAGAGTTGACACGGTTGACACGGACGCCAATGATCTTCCCCGTCTCCTTCCGCTTCCCTCCTCGCGACAGGTGTCAAAAGCAAGTGTCAAAAGCAAGTCATGTGTCAAAAGCATGTCAAAGCATGTGTCAAAAGCAGGTGTCAAAGGCATGTGTCAAAAGCATGTGTCAAAAGCATGCTGTCAAAAGCAGGTGTCACATGTAAATCTTGTAGGTCTTGGGAGGTTGCGATCTTGGAGAGAGAGAGAGGGTGAGGAGAGGAGAGAGCGAGGCTCCCGAGGATCTACAGAGAGCAGGAGAGCGCAGAGATGAGAGGAGAGAGAGAGAGGGAGTAGGTGACCGAAGAGAGAGCGACGAGAGAGACAGATCCGGACCGAGAGAGGAGCAGAGAAGAGAGAGACGAGCAGAGAGAGAGAAATACGAGAGGTCGCGGTGATGGTGCATCTATAGAGAGGGTGAGAGAGAAAAGAGAAGAGGACGACGGAAGACGAGGGGGAGAGAGTGATAGATGAGAGACTAATCCCTGAGAGAGCAAGGAGAGAGATAGAGAGAGAGGAGAGACGAGAAGACGCAAGAGATCGACACGCGAGAAGAGATGAGAGAGAAGAGAAAGGAGAGCAGTAAGATAGAGAGGAGAGAAAAAGAAAGAAGAAAACGCATGAATGAATTGAAGGTACGATCAAAAATCAACAGAAAACCAAGCGAGAGAAGGGAAAGAAAACAATAACAAAACAAGAGAGAGATGAAAAGAAAAAAAATACCAACACAGAAGGAAAAACAGGAAAGAGAGAGACGAGAAGAGAGAAAGAAAAAGAAAAAAGAAAAATCCGCTCCATGTACAACAATACCCGTTTTCGCGCAAAAATCCCCCGTCCTAACAAGGCTTGATTGCTTTTTTTTAAACAATTAACTTCGGGGGAAAAACATGCATTTTACCTTTAGGACAAGGCAAGGGGAGGGCGATGGGGTCGGGGGTGGGTGGGCGTGGTGGGGGTGGAGACGGAGCGGGAACGCAAACATCTGCTTTTTAAAAAATCATATTTCCGTTGTTTGCTTTTTTAAAAGTGAAATTGAATAGGGCTAAACAGTCTCGATGTATAAGCCCCTTTTTTCTCGATTTCAAAAAAAAAAGAAAAGAAAAAAAAGAAGAAGAAAAAAATGCATTTGCAATAATGAAAGAACAGACACAGCGAATGAATTCTAGAAATATATTTCTCTTTGTTCTTCGTCTCTCTCTCTCTCTCTCTCTCTCTCTCTGACTCTCTCTCTGTCTCTCTCTCTCTCTCTTCCTCTCTCTCTCTCTCTCTCTCTTTCTTTCCTCTCTCTCTCTCTCTCTCTCTCTCTCTCTCTCTCTCTCTCTCTCTCTCTCTCTCTCTCTCTCTCTCTCTCTCTCTCTCTCTCTCTCTCTCTCTCTCTCTCTCTCTCTCTCTCTCTCTCTCTCTCTCTGCGACTGCCCGTTTTTCTCTCTATCTGTCTATTCATCCATTTATCCCTTATATTCTCTGCCACTCTCTTATTCCTCCATTCCTTACCTTTATTCTTTCTTTCTTTCCACCCTCTTGCCACTCAATTAAATCTACTTCCTGTTTTTCCCTCTCTGATTCTACTCTCACGCTCTTCCCTATTATTCAATTATATTTCGTCTCTTTTTCCGTTTCTCTCATCTACCATTATCCTTCCCCTCCTACGCATTCTGTTTCTCTTTCTCTCATTGTCCCTCTTCCTTTCTTTCGCTCTTCCGTAATTTCCCCTCTTCCCTTTTCGCTTTTCTTTATTTCTTTTTTCGTCTCTGGTTTTCTGTTTATTTGTGTTATTATCCTTCTCTCTCTTTCTGTCTGATTCTCTCTCTCTCTCTCTCTCTCTGTCTCTCTTCTCTCTCTCTCTCTCTCTCTCTCTCTCTCTCTCTCTCTCTCCTCTCTCTCTCTCTCTCTCTCTCTCTCTCTCTCTCTCTCTCTCTCTCTCTCTCTCTCTTCTCTCTTCTTTCCATCTTCTTCCCTCTCCATCTTCCTTTTCCTCCTCTTCCTTCCTTTTCTCCTTATATACCTCTTCCTCTTCCTTCTCCTCATATTTCTCCCCCCTCTCCGCTTCCCTCCCTCATCTTCCCTCCTTTGCTCCTCTTCCTCCTTCCCATCCTCTTCCTTCCTTTGCCCTTCCTCTTCCTCCTTCCCATCCTCTTTCTCCTCCACTTCCTTCCTTTTGCTCCTCTTCCTCCCCTCCTCCTCCTCCCCTTCTTCCTCTCCTTCCTTTCTCCTCCTCTTCCTTCCTTTGCCCTCCTCCCTCCTCCTCCTTCCTATCCTCCTCCCTCTCCTTCCTCTGCTCCTCCTCCTTCCCCTCCTTCTTCCCTTCCTTTGCCTCCTCTCCTCCTTCCCTTCCTCTCTTCCCTTCCTTTGCTCCTCCTTCCCTCCTCCTTCCCCTCCTCCTCTTCCTTCCTCTGCTCCTCCTCCTCCTTCCCCTCCTCCGCTCGCCCTCCACTATCCAGTATTCAGTTATCAAGTTGATCAGCATAATAAATATTTGATATTTCCATACGACCCGGCGAACACATGGGAGACTCCGTTTTCTTCATCTCAAAGGGCAAACTTCTGTAAATTACATGTCCCTGGAGGCGAACTTTAGCGATTATGATTCCAATGGCAAATATTCACTTTCTCTCGCTCTCTCTCTCTCTCTCTCTGTCTCTGTGTGTGTCTCTGTCTCGCTCTCTCTCTCTCTCTGTCTGTCTGTCTCGTTCTGTCTGTCTGTCTGTCTGTCTGTCTGTCTGTCTGTCTGTCTGTCTGTCTCTCTCTCTCTCTCTCTCTCTCTCTCTCTCTCTCTCTCTCTCTCTCTCTCTCTCTCTCTCTCTCTCTCTCTCTCTCTCTCTCTCTCTCTCTCTCTCTTTCCTAATTCTCTCCTTTCTTGATTTCTCACTCTATATCACAATCAGTATCTTATTTTCTCTCTTTCTATTTATCATCATCATTTTACATTAAGGTTGTTATCAGAGATTATCCCATTTCTCTGTTTTTGTCTCCATCCCCTTGTCTCTCTCCTCCCCGTCACTCTCTCTTGAGGAGGGGGGGTGGAGGGGGGGGGGGGCGGGCAGGGGGTGATATCAGAAATGGCAACACATTTTTCTCTTCTTTTTTTTAATTCCTTTTTTCTCCATCGGCGATTGTCAGGAACAGTGGATGTTCGGCAGGAGCGAGAAGGAAGGAAGGGAGGAGGAGGAAGGGAGTCCTGGGAGGGGAAGGGGAGGGGAAGGGACCCAGGGGAGGGGAGAAGTAATTGGAAGTTAGTATGTTAATTACCTAATGGAGCTGTTAATGATGCTTAAGTTGTTGGCGATGATGATAATTGGGTTTATTCTTCGCGTGGGGTGACGATTAGCTTAATTTCCTCGCGAGGCTTTTTTTTGGGGTGGGGGAAACGGGGTACGTTTGGGATCACGGACGCGGGGAAACACTTACAGACACGCGGGAGACACGGTACAGGGGAAACACGACAGACACGGGGAGACACGGAAACACACGTACAGACACGGGGAAACACGACAGCACGGGCAAACACGTACGGACACGGGAAAACACGTCAGACACGGACACGGAACACGGGGAACCACACGTTACAGACACGGACCGGACACCACGGAACAGACACGGGGGAACACGTACAAACACGTAACAAACCACGTACAAACACGGGGGTTAAACACGTACAGACACGGGGAAAGACGGACAGACACGGACAGACACGGGGAAACACGTACAGACACGAACGGACACGGGGAAACACGTACAGACACGGGAAACACGTAAAACGGCTACACGGGGAAGACAGCGGACGGATCACGGGAAACCGTACAGACACCGAACGGAACCACGGAGGTATAGGATCACACCACGGGTACACATATAGATACACAACGTATCGTTGGTTTTTGATAACACAAGAATACAGACGTTTTTGTTTTTGAAAAATACATACTATATATTTGTTTAAAATATACAAGCACGCACGTATTTGTCTGAAAAAAATACACATATTCATCTAAAACACACAGATACACACGCATTTGTTGAAGAGATAAACATATTTATCTAAAATACACAGATACACACGCATTTGTTAAAGAGATACACATAATCCCACTAAAACACAAAGATGCTGCCCCCATTAACCCGTTGTCTCTCTCTCTCTCTATTTCTCCCCCCATTTTAGCAGCCCCTTTTGCGTACTCTGCAACCCCCCCTTTCGCACAAAAAAAAACAAACAAACAAGAAAAACATAAAACAAAAACTGAAAAAAAATGAAAATGTAATCATACGACAGTTTGTTAAATGCAACTGATCTTTCGCATGACAGCCTGTCAACGGCGTCTTCTCACTCTTCATGACAGTGATATTATGTCGGTTTTCTCCCCTTCTTCTCTCTCTCTCCTCATCCCCTGTCCCTCTCTGCTCTCTCTCTCCTTCCCTCTCCCTCTCACTCCTAATTATTTTCCCTCAAAAAACTACTCTCGTACTCAATCCCGCTCCTCTCACCGCCGTCATCTTTCCCTCTCTGCTCCTCCTCAGCCCCTTCCCTCTCCTCTCTCCTCTCACTTGTGGCCCTCCCTCTCTCTTCTCCTCCCTCACCCTCTGTTGCCTCTCATCCCCGTCGTATTCCCTCCCTTTCGATTCTCCTACACCCCCTCAATTTTCCCTCTCTCTCTCTCTGACTCATCCCCTTCCTCTCTCTCTCCTCCTCACTCCCTCCCTCTCTCTTCGCTCCTCACCCTCTTGCCCTATCCCCTATATTCCCTCCCTTTCGACTTCTCCTCACCCTCATTTTCCCTCTCTCTCTCCTACTCATCACCTTTCCTCTTCTCTCCTCCGTCGAACCCCTTCCTCTCTCCTCTCCTCCTACCGCGCCTCTTGCCTCTCATCCCCTCATATTCCCTCCCTTTCGACTTCTCCTCACCCCCTCATTTTCCCTCTCTCTCTCCTACTCATCCCCTTCCCTCTCACCCCCGTCATTTTCCCTCCCTCTCTCGTGCTCTCCTCCTCCCACCCTTTTTCCCCTCTCATCCCCACGCCCACCTTCATATTTCCCTCCCTTTGCACTCCTCCTTCCCCCTCTCCCTCTCACTCCTCATTTTCCCTTCCCTCCCCTCCTTCTCTCCCTCTTGACTCCTTTATTTTCCCCTCACTCTGCTCCTAAGCTCATACCCCCCTCCTCATCACACCCCAGTCATTCTCCCTCCCTCTCGCCTCGCTTCCTCTCACCTGCTCAACTCCCCCTCCATTTTTCTGCTCCCTCTTCACCCATTCATCTCCCTCTCTCTCGCCTCCTCCATTTTCCCTTTCTCCTCTTTCTTTCTCTTTCCCTTCTTTCTCCTTCCAACCCCGTTTTCTCTTTTTTCCTTTAGTACCTCTGTAGTCATTCTCTGTCCTTTCTTCTCCCTTTCACTCTTCTTTTCCACGTTTCCACTTTAACCCAACTCTTCCCCTCCTCCTCCCTCCTTTTCTCAATCTTCCTATTTCCCCCATCTCACCCCCTCCCCTGTCCCTCCTCCTGTCTCTCTCTCCCCCCTTGCCCCTTTTCCTTCTTCTCCCATATATCCGCTCTATCCCTCCTCCTGTCTCCCCTAACCCCCTCTCCTTCCTCTCTCCTCCTCCTGTCTCTCTTACCCCCTCCCCCTTTCCCTCTCTTCCACCTATCCCGTTTCCCTCATCTTCCCTGTCTTCTCTACCCCTTCTCCCTTCCCTTTCTTCACCTCCCCCTATCCTTGCTCTCCTGCCTCCTCCTGTCTCTCTAACCCCCTCTCCCTCCCTCTCTCCCTCCCCCGTTTCCTCTCTTCTCCTATATCCCTGCTCTTTCCCCTCCTCCTGTTCCTCTAACCCCCTCTCCTCCCTCTCTCCTCCCCTTATCGCTGCTTTCTCCCTTGACCCCCTGTTCTCTCTCTAACCCCTCTCCCCTCCCCTCTCTCCTCCCCCTATCCCTGCTCTCTCCCTCCTCCTTGTCTCTCTCTCTCCCTCCCCCTTTCCGCTCTCTCTCCCTAATAATTCCCTGCCTCCTCCCTCCTCGCTGTCCCTCTCTCTAACGCCCCTCTCCTTCCCCTCTTCTCCCTCCCCTTATCGCTGCTTCTTCTCCCTTCCTCCTGTCTCTCTCTAACACCCCCTCTCCGCCTCACCTCTCTCCCTCCCCTTATCCCTGCTCATCTTCGCTCCCCTGTCTGCTCTGCATAACCCCCTCTCACTCCCCTCTCTCCTCTCTTCTGCCTATTATCTCTGGCTCTCTCCCCTCCTCCTGTCCTCTCTGCTAACCCCCTGTCCCTCCCTCTCTCCCTCCCCCTATCCCTGCTCTCTCCCTCCTCCCTGTCTCTCTGCTAACCCGCCTCTCCCTCCCCTCTCTCCTAACCCCATCCCTGCTCTCTTCCCTCCTCCTGTCTCTCTCTAACCCCCTCTCGCCTCCCCTCCTCTTCTCCCTATATCCCTGCTCTCTCCCTCCCTCCTGTCTCTCTCCTAACCCCCTCTCCCTCTCCCTCTGCTTCTCCTATAATCCCTGCTCTTCTCCCTCCTCCTGTCTCTCTCTAAAACCCCTTCTCTCTCCCCCTCCTATCCCTCGCCCTATCCTGCTCTCTCGCTTTCCCTGTCTCTCTAACCCCCTCTTCCCCTTTGCCTCTCTTCTCCCTATATCCTGCTCTCTCCCTTCCCCTGTCTCTCTCTAACCCCCTCTCCCTCCCCTCTCCCCCCCCCTATGCGCTGATCGTGCAACATTCCTGCAATTGCGCTTTGAAATCTGATCAATGCAGAGAAGCGGAGAAACAGAACATCTTTTGTACCGCGAAAAGATCTCTCAGCTTTAAATGTTGTTCCTTTTTTTAAAACTTTTTTTTTGGGGGGGGGGGGGTGGGGGTGGGTGGGGGGGGGGGTGGGGGTGGGAGGTGGTGGTTACTACTTCAGATAATGCTATCGTTGGTTGTTATAACGGGTTTGTTGTTATAATCCATTCCCGTATTTTTTTATTGCAGTCATTGTATTATTACCATTATTTTAGCATCATCATAAATCCACCAGCTTTGCCATATTTCTTCTCTATCACAAGTCATTGGCACCATACCTCTTTCCTTCACCACAACAAGGCACCATACCTCTCCTCTACTATCGTCGACATGTATTCTTCATCAAAATTAAGTCACTATAACTTCCTTCTTAAAGGAACAAATAGTATGTCACCATACTTCCCCCTCTCCATAACAAAGCACCATCACCATTTTCCCCATACAACAGAGAACCATCAAAATAAATTCCCCCTCCACCACCGGCACCATATCTCCTCCTCCATCACTAGCACCCCCACAATACCCCCTCCCACCCTTTCCCCCTTCCTCCCCCCCACCGTTTCCCCTTTCCTCCCCCATCCCCCGCTTCCTCCCCCCACCGTTCCCCTCCTCCCGCCCCGCCCCTTTTCCCCCCCCACCTTCCCACCCCCCAACCCGTTTCCACCCTTCCTCCCCCCCCCACCGTTCCACCCTTCCCCCCAACCTCCGCCTCCCGCCCCCGCCGTTCCCTCCACCCCCCCCCCACCGTTTCCACCCTTTCCTTCACCATACCCCGCAAGACGCAGGCCCTTTCTCGAGCCACCATAGCACCATAGTCTCCGGCGAGGCATTGTCTTCGAGAACCATCATCATATTTCTTCTTCTTCTTCTCTACCTGTCGATCGTCTGTTTTTTTTTTTTTTTTTTTTTTTTTTACTCCGTCTCGTTCTCTTTCTTTCGTTCTCTGCCTTTCTTCCAATTCTTCCCTCTTTTCTCTGTGTTTTGATTCGTATTTTCCCCTTTGGTTTGTTTTTCTTTTTCTTTTCTTTCTTTCTGTTTTGATTTGTTTGTTTCTTTCTTTCTCTTGTGTTTTAGATTCTCCTTTGTGTTTCATTTATTCTCTTCCTCCTTTCGTTTCTCTCTCTTTTGTTTAGTTTTTATATTTTTTTCTTCTATCTCATCTCTCGTCTTTGTTATCCTCCTGTTATCTTACCTTTAGTCTATTTCCTGTTCTCTCCTTTCTTCCTTAACACTACTTGTTCCCCATTCTTTCTTCCCTTCCTTCCCTCCTCATTCCCTTCCTTTCCTTCCTTTCCCTCCTTTCCCTCCCTTTCCTTCCTTTTCCACTTCCTCCCTCCTTCCCTTCCTTTCACTCCCTCCTTTTTATTCCTTTCCCTCCCTCCTTCCCTTCCTTTCCCTCCCTCCTTCCCTTCCTTCACTCCCTCCTTCCCTTCCCTCCTTTCTCTCCTTCACTTATTTGTCTCCCTTTCTCCCTCCATCACCTGCTCTGCTACCATCACTACCATGGCTGCTACTACCATGGCAATGATGGTAATGGAATGCCAATCCTTATGAGGGAAGGCGATATGATGGTAATAATGATAATGATGAAAATGATAATGACAAAAGTAACAATTAAGAAAATAGTAATACTGATTATAACAATTATAATAATGGTGATGAAGATTTTTATCATGACAACAACAACAACAAATACAGTTGCAATACTAGAATCAATGAAAAACAAAGATAATGATGACAATGGTGCGAATACCACGATGCTAAAAAGATTGCAATAACGACAATGAATTAGCCAAGATAACAACAGCAAGCAAATCAACATGAAATTTCAGATATTGAATTGCAATAATAACTCGAGGTTGAAGAAACACCTTTAAATGTTCCAATAATGTTCCCGGACGATACAAACACTCAAAGAGATTGTTCAGAGATTGTTCCACGATCGAGGAAAGTAGAGACCTTCTGGTATTGAAATAAGGTATTATGAGAAGATATTGTCGACGAAAAAGAAGAAAAAATCGAATAACAAGAAAATGAAAAAGACGTAGACGAAAAAACAATAAAAAAAATAGAAAACAATAGAAAACAAAAAGACAATAAAATATACAATAAAAACAATAGAAAACAAAAGTAGACGAAAAAACAAAAAAAGCAATAGAAAACATAAAAAACAAAAAAGAAAAACAATAAAAAACAATAGAAAACAAAACGTAACGAAAAACAATAAAAAAACAAAAGTGAAAAACAACAAAAACAATAAAAAACAATAGAAAAAAAACGAAAAACAACAGTCATCAATAATAATGACGATGAAATAAAAAAATAAAATCATAGCCAAAAAAGATTAACAATTTATTTGACAAATCCAATCGGTCTGCATATCATCACGTGACCAAAATAGATCACGAATCAGCCTCTAGTGTATTGCTCAACTGACCCGCTGCTCCTCGCTCTATTTCGACGTGGGAGGGGGGAGGGGAGGGGAGTTTGGTGGAAAAAGAAACGGGAGAAGGGAGAAAGAGAGAGAGAGAGAGAGAGAGAGAGAGAGAGAGAGAGAGAGAGAGAGAGAGAGAGAGAGAGAGAGAGAGAGAGAGAGAGAGAGAGAGAGAGAGAAGGGGAGGGAGAGGGAAATGGAGAGGGAAAGAGGATATGAGGGAATGAGGGAGAGAGGGAGAGAGAGAGAGAAAGAGAGAGAGAAGAGAGAGAGAGAGAGAGAGAGAGATAGAGAGAGAGAGAGAGAGAGAGAGAGAGAGAGAGAGAGAAAGAGAGAGATGAGAGAGAAAAAAGAGAAAGAGAGAGAGAAATAGCGTGATAGAAGATATACAAAAAACAAAGACACACAAACGGAAAAAATATATACGAAAATAGGAAGAAAGAGAGATTAAACAAAAGAGAAGAGAATGACAAAACACAGAAGGAGGAAGACTAAACAGTGCCACGAAATTACCAAACTTCTCTCAATAACACTTATGAAAAGCAAATATTTTCAGTCTTAGATCCCGAGAGAAGCGTCTTCGTAATGCTGAACACGAAAGGAATGTCAAGGGGTCTTCTTAGAGTCCTCTTCCTCCTCCTCTTCTTCCTCTTTCTTCTCGTCTTCTTCCTCTTCCTCCTTCTCTTCTTCCTCCTCGTCTTCCTTCTCCTCCTCTTCTTCGTCCTCTTCATCCTCTTCCTCCTCCTCTTCTTCCTCTTCTTTTCCTCCTCTTCCTCTTCATCTTCTTCCTTCTCCTCCTCCTCTTCTTCCTCTTCTTTTCCTCCTCTTCCTCCTCCTCTTCTTCCTCTTCCTCCTTCTCTTCTTCCTTTTCCTCTTCTTCCTCCTCGTCTTCCTTCGCCTCCTCTTCTTCGTCCTCTTCATCCTCCTCGTCTTCCTCGTCTTTTCCTCCTCTCCTCTTCCTCTTCTTTTCCTCCTCTCCTCTCCTCTTCTTCCTCCTTCTTCCTCCTCTTCTTTCTCTTCCTCCTTCTCCTCCTCTTCTTTCTCCTCTTCTTCCTCCTCCTCCTCCTCGTCTCCCCTCCCTTTGCGCCTGCCAAAATACCCCCTCCCCTTTCACGAATAGACAAATAAGTGAATAAATAGACTGGCAAGTAGATAAATAAATAGATATATAGATAAATAAATGAATGAATGGATAAATTTAATAAATGAATGAATGAATAAGGAGATAGATGGAAGAAGGGAAGGAGGAGGGAGAGAGAGAGAGGGAAGGAAGGAATGAAGGGAAAAGAGAGAAGGGGAGATAGAGATGGAAAGAGGGAAAGGGGAAAAAGAGGGATGGATGGAAGGAGGGAAAGAGAAGGGAAGGGAAAGGGACGGAGGGAAAGGGGGGAGGGAGGAGGGACGGAAGGAGGGAGAGAGAGATAAGTAAATAGATCTACAATGAAGCAAATAAAGCTAAACACACACACACAAAAATTAAGGATCTTGTATAAAAAAAATATCCCCTTTACTTCAATACGAATCCGAATAAATACCCCTTTTTCCTCTTAAAGAAAACCTGAAGCAAAGTATTCCTGAAGCGAGTGTTAGAAAAGTTATTCTCTCTCTCTCTCTCTCTCTCTCTCTCTCTCTCTCTCTCTCTCTCTCTCTCTCTCTCTCTCTCTCTCTCTCTCTCTCTCTCTCTCTCTCTCTCTCTCTCTCTCTGTCTCTCTCTCTCTCTCTCTCTCTCTCTCTCTCTCTCTCTCTCTCTCTCTCTCTCTCTCTCTCTCTCTCTCTCTCTCTCTCTCTCAAATGCAGCAAGTTGAAAGAGCCATTAATTGCACCACTACTTTAAGTACAGTAATTAAGGAGTCTATATAAGGGAGAGAAGTCGCATTCCCTAATTAATTATAGGTCATTAGGGACAGTCGATAAAGTATTGCTTGTCTCTGCTTGTCACTAAGGAGGAAAGTCGGAGGTGAATTTGAGGAAGAGGGGAGGCAGGGAGGTTGAGGAAGCGAGGAGGGAAGGAGGAGCGAGGAGGAGGAAGAGGAAGAAGGAAAAGGAAAAAGAGAAAGAAGAGGAGGAGGAAGAGAGGAAGGAACAAGGGATAAGTGAAAGAGAGGAGGAGGAGAGAGAGGAGGAAGGAACAAGGAACAAAGAGAGAAGAGGAGAGAGAGGAACAAGGAACAAGAAAAGGAGAAAGAGAAGGAAGAGAAAGAGGAAGAAGGAACAAGGAAAAAGGAGAAAGAGAGGAGGAGGGAGAGGAAGAAGGGAAGGGAACAGGGAAAGGGAGAGAAAGAGGGAGACGGAGTGAGAGGAAGGTGTGAGAAGGAGGTATGGGGAATGGGAGGGAGAGGGAGAGACAGGAAGGGGAAATAGAGAAAAAGTAGGACGGAAAGGAGGGGAAGAGAGGAACTGAAAAGGAGGGAGAAGAAATGTCAAAAGAATTGGCAGAGGGAAAGAGAGAGGGAGAGGGAGAGGAAAGCGAGAGGAAAGCGAAGAGGAGAGGAAAGAGGAGAAGGAGGGAGAGAAAAGGAGAGGGAGAGGAGAGAAAGACTGGAATGAAAAATATAAGGAACGGAAGAGGAAGAAAACGAAAAAATAAGGAAAAGGGAAAACAACAGAGACATAAAGCATCCAAGAGGGAGCTTCAGTTAACAAAAAAAATAAATAAATAAAAAAAAAATAAAATAAAAATAAAACAATTAAAAACATAAAATAAAATAAAATAGATAATAATAAAATAAAACACGATAAGACCAGAAAGAGGAAGCCCGCCCCCTCCCCTTTTGCCCCCCCCGCCTTCTTCTTGCCCCCTTCACCCCCCCCCACCGCCCCACCCCCCCCCGCCTCCTTGCCCCTTCACCCACCTCCACCGCCCCTCCCACCCCTACCCACCCCCCCCTCCACCACCCCTCCCACCACCCCCCACCCCCCCACCGCCCCCCCCTAGCGAAAGGACAGACGCAGCAAAGACCACCGAACGGGGATGAGAGGACCCGGATGCTGCAGCGAGAGGCCGTCGGCGAGATACAGTGACCATTCCACAGCCAGCAGATATCGACAGATTTTACAACCGTATAAATTTTCACTCGGGATAAGATCATCAGGTTTCCATGGCAACAAGTATCGGATATTGGTTGCAGAACATAAGTACATAAGTGTATTACGCAAGGAGGCGTTGTTATCTATCGCCGGTAGATAGATAAGGGTAGATAGATAGGTGATTATAGGTGAAGCGGGGTAGATGGCGATGTGTAGGTAATTATAGGGATTCTTTAAAAAATCTAGATAGATGTAGATACGTATTGGAGGAGGAGGAGGAGGAGGAGGAGGAGGAGGAGAGAGAAGGAGGAGGAGGAAGAAGGAGGAGGAGGAGGAGGAGGAGGAGAGGAGGAGGAGGAGGAGGAGGAGAAGGAGGAGGAGGAGGAGGAGGAGGAAGAGGAGGAGGAGGGAGGAGGAGAAGGAGGAGGAAGAAGGAGGAGGAGGAGGAGGAAGGAAGGAGGAAGAAGGAAGGAGGAGGAGGAGGAGGAGGAGGAGGAAAAAGGAGAAGGAGGAGGAGAAGGAGAGGAGGAGGGAGGAGGAGGAGGAGGAGGAGAGGTGGGGGGGGGGGGTAACGACGGTGTCTGTCAAGATTGTAGTTGAGAGTTATAGAAGAAGATCTGTGGGAGAAGAGAAAGTAGAATTTGAAGAGAAATAGGAAGCCATGATGGTGCTAGCGGTGATGGTGGCGGTAATAATGTGATTGGAATAATCATAAAAAGAGATGTTTAATGAAGCAATGGTGATAATGATAACCTTAATGCTTATAACAAGATAAAGGATAAAGATGATAATGATGATAAAAAAACAGTAATACAGTAACAACATGAGCAGGAACAACAAAAGCAACAAATGACAACAATAGCAATGATAGCAATGATGACAAAAACATTTATTGTCATAGAGTTATGACAACAGCAATGGAGACACTAATAAAGCAGTTATACAAAAAAAAAAAAAAATAAATAAATAAATAAAAACTCATTTAATGTCAAAGGATGAAGGAGGAAGAGGAAGGGAGGGAGAGGAAGGGAGGGAGAAGAGCGGCAAGGGGAGGGAGCAGGGGGGGAGGGGAGCGGAAGACTAAGATGTTTTATGAGAAATATTGTTTAATCGTCCGAAGCTGACTGTGGTTAATGGGAAGAGAGGGGGGGAGGAGGAGGAGGAGGAGGGGAGGAGGAGAGGAGGAGGAGGAGGAGGAGGAAGAATAATGGGGTAGGGAGGAAGGAGGAAGGGGAGGGAGGGTGGGAGGAGGAATGGGGGCAGGAGAGGAAAGAGGAGAGGGGAGGAGAGGAAGAGGAGGAGGAGGGAGGGAGGAGGAGGAGGAGGGAGGGAGGGAGAGGAGGTATGGGAAAAGAGAGGAAATGAATGTGTGGCAGTGAGATAGAAAGTAAATAGATAGATAGATAGACATATAGGCGGACTGATAGATATATTCATAAATAGATAATAGATAGTAGACAGAGACAGCTAGATAGATAGACAGATATGTAAACAGATAAATGTCAGACAGATAGATAACAGAGAAATAGACAGGTATATAGATAAATAGATAGGTAGACAATAGACGCAACAAACAGATAGAGAGAGATATAAACAAGTAGACAAAAGAGAAAGATAGCGGACACACACAGAATTAGAAAAAGGCAAAGTGTGGTGTCTGACAGGAGCATAGGGGAGAGGGAGGGAGGGGAGGAGGAGGAGAGGGAGGAGGAGGGGAGGAGGAAGGAGAGAGGAGAGGAGGAGAGAGAGAAGGAGGAAGCAGGAGGAGAGAGTAGGATGAGGAGGGGAGAGTAGGAGAGGGAGAGGAGGGACGAGGAGAAGAAGGAAAAGGAGAAGAAGGAGAAGGAAGGAGGAGAAAGAAGGGTGGTGGGGTAATCGACGATATCTGTCGTGTCAATACTCCCCCCCTCCCCCTCCTCGCCATCCCCTTCCCTCCCCTTCCCCCCTTCTCTTTGCTACCCTGGCGCTAAGTGGGGCTCCTGCGGCACACGAGGGGAAAAGCCGCCGCCAGGATGTCGAGGGGAAAATTCGGAAGGCGTTTGAAATCTCATTATCTCTTGCGCGTAAGGCTAAAGATAGAGAATATGGCCGGATAAGGGAGAGAGAGGAAGAGGGAGAAGAGAAGAGGAGGGAGAAGGAGGGAGAGAGAGAGAGAATGGGGAGAGAAGAGAGAGAAATGGGAGAGGAGAGAGAGAGAGGAGAGGGAGGAGAGAGAGAGAGAGGGAGAGAGAGGAGAGAGAGGAGAGAGAGAGGAGAAAGAGAGAGAGAGAGAGAGAGAGAGAGAGAGAGAGAGAGAGAGAGAGAGAGAGAGAGAAGAGAGAGAGAGAGAGAGAGAGAGAGAGTGAGAGAAGAAGAGAGAGAGAGAGAAGAGAGAGAGATGATGAGAGAAAGAGAGAGAGATATGCGCTGACTGACAGAAAATAAAAGGGAAAACGAAAGAGAGAGAGACCGAAAGAATGATGTGGATAGCAAAGAGTGACTAAAAACGTCCATACTTAAGAAATGAAAGAACACAAGAAAAGATGCATAAGGATATAAGAAAACATAAGAAAATATGGAAAACACATACGAAAAAAGGGGGAAAACGCAAAACTGAGACAACCTTATAAAAGAAGAAAAAGAAAAAAAAAAACAAGTTAAGAAAGAATATAAGAAGGCAAAACGAAAAATAGAAAAAGGTGAAAAAAAAACACAAATTAACAAGAAATATGAAAGGTTGTAAAAACGAAAAATAAGAAAGGAAAAAACAACGAATAACAAGAAATACATGAAGTAAAACGAAGCCAAAAAAACTCCTTTAAAATTATAGCAGTATGAAGTGAACGAATACAAGACTATAGACGGTAAAACAAAGACAAAAAAACTCCTTAATGATTAAGGTATGAAGTGAAAACGCACACAGGGGGATCGAAACCTTTCCTTTCGGTGTCGAACGAGGAGCTTTCACCAAGCCGCCGAATCGGTTCAGGACCATCCCGATGCTTTCTAAAGGGGATCCGAGAGTTTTAACGCCGTCGATGCTTCTGTCATTTATATCTGGATCTTATTTTTTATTCGGCGAGAGGGGGAGAAAGAGGGAGAAAGGGGAGGGGAGAGAGACGGAGGGGGAGAAGGGGGGAAGGAGGGAGGGAAGGACGGATGAGGAGGGAGGAGAGGAAAAGGCAAGGAGGGGAAGGGAGAGAGAGGGAGAGCGGAGAGGAGAAATGGGGAAGAAGAGAGGGAAGGGGAAGGGGGATGAGAAGGAGGGAAGAAGGGAAGGAGAAGAAGAGGAGAGGAGAGAGAGAAGAGAAGACGAGACAGTGAGGAAGGATGGAAGCGAAGGGAAGGAGGAGGAGAGAGAGAGAGAGAGAGGAGGAGAAGAAAAGAGAGAGAGAGAGAGAGAGGAGGGGGAAGGGGGGGGAAGGACTGGAAGAAGGAAGGGGGAGGGGGAGGGAGGGGATGAGAGATAGAAAGGGAAGGAATTAGGGAAAAAGAGCGAAGGGGAGATAGAGATGGAAGGAGGGGAAGGAGGAGAAGAAAGAGGGATGGATGGAAGGAGGCAAAAAGAAGGAAAGGGGGAAGGGACGGAGGGAAGAAAGAGGGAAGGAGGACTGGAAAGAGAGAAGGAGGAATTAGAAGAGGTAGAAGGAAAGATGGAAGGAGAGAGATGAAAGGAGAGAGAAGTGGAAAGCTAGAGGGAAGATTGAAAAGGGGGAAGGAGGAGGGGAGAGTTGAGTCGGGAATGGGAGGGGGTTTTATACTTGCGTTTCTTATCTACCTTACATCAAAACAGATATTTTCCATTAATTTAAGTTGCATATCAAATTATATTTTTTCTTCTTTTCCATTCTAAAACAGCTAGAACATTTCAGCTTTACTCTGTGTGTTTATTAGCAAATTTGTGCGTTTTTTTTTGTGTTGTGTCTATGTGTGTGCTGTGCATATGTGTTTAGAGTGTTAGGGTGTATACATGTGTGCGTTTATGCATGGTATACATGTTTTTGATGATGATTTATGAATGAATGTAAATGTTTGCGTTCATGTGTGTGTGTGATAGTGTGTACCATGTTGAGCGTTTATAGTGTTGTGAGTGTGTGAACATTTGTGCTTTTACGCAGTGTTGAAGTGCGTATGACGTTTTATGTATGTGAAACGCTGTATTGTACACTTGTAAGCGTCTATGTATATGAGTGTGTATGTTACACGTGTGCGTTTACTGTACACAATTATAGTTCACACGTGTCGTCCCGACTCGTTTCTTAGGCGTGTATGGTTTCGTTTGCTCAACCTGTCCGAAACTGCAGGTGTACCCAATTTTCCTTCCTCCTCCTCCTCCCTAGCTCCTCCTCTCTCCTTTTCTTCCTCCTATCATCTCTTATCCTTTTCCCCCCTCCACCTCGCTCCTCCTCCTCTTCTTCCCCCCCCCCTCCTTCTTCTCCTCCTTCCCTCTCTTTTCTTACTCCTTCTCCTCCTTTCTCCCTTTCCCTACGCACTTCCCTATTCGACCCTCCTTTTCCTCTCATTCTTCTTCCTCTTTTTCTCATTCCTCNGTTACGGTGAGAATGATGGTCAGAGAGAGTGGGGGTGAAGAGAGAGGGAGTGAAGATTGAGACGAAGATGAGAAGATGATGATGAATAGAGAGAGAGGAAGGAGAGAAGGGAAGAGAGAAGAAGAAAGAGGAGAGGTGAAGAAACAAGAGACAGAGAACGTTAGATCGGTAGAAAAGATTCGGTAGATGTAGCGGAAGGGAGACTAGATGAAGAGCTCGAGAGAGATAGAATTGATGACGGAGAAAAGAAGAGAGAAGAACCAGAGAGAGATGAGAGAGGCTAGGGAGAAGAAATAAGAAGGAGAGAGACGACGAGGACCAGAGAGGAGACTGATGAAACGAGAGAGAGGAGAGAGAGGAGAGATGAGAGAGAGACAGAGAGAGTACTGGAGACAGAGGAAGAGGAGAAGAGAGAGAGAGAGAGAGAGAGAGAGAGAGAGAGAGAGAGAGAGAAGAAAGAGAGAAGAGAGAGAGAGATGAGAGAGAGAGAGAGAGAGAGATGAGA
>NW_020868391.1:802881-807881 GCF_003789085.1 Penaeus vannamei
ACTGGCATCGCTCTCGACGCCTTCCACTGCTGTGTTTCGTAGCTGAGAGGTCAAGGCGGCCTGGGACTGGCCCTCCCGGGTGAGTACGACTTGATATTACGGACTAAACATCTCTTGAATACCGAAGGGCACGAGGAGGTCTTGTGGACACGCCCGGAGCACGCTCAGGAGGAGGCGTGCACTCCGGGCGCGGGGGGCGAGAGCCGCTCCAAGAGGGCCTGGTGTTGGCGAGCCTTCAGCCGGAGCAGGTCCACGGAGGCGCCGCGGCAGTCGAGTGGGAGGCCCACGGGGGGAGACGCGGGGGCGCCCGTCGGGGTGGTGGTAGTGGCTGTCGCGAGGGTCGTGATGGGCGGCGAGTTGGCAGGAGACGCCTCGGGACTCGTGGAGGCGGCCGTGGAGGTGCCCAGGAGAGGGACGTGGATGCCCTGGGCAGCGCTGGTGGCGGGGTGCAGGAGCGGCAGTCCTGGAGGAAGCATATAGTGGTGCAGGAGCGCATGGAGGGGCGGCGGCGGGGGCCCTGTAGCCTTGTGGTGGAGTCCTGCGGCGTGAGGCGGATGCAGGAACGGGTGCAGGTGGAGGGCGTGAAGGGCGTGCAGGTGCAGGAGGTCGGCGGCGGAGGCTGCGGCGGCGACCGAGTGCGGAGGCGGCGCGAGGGGAAGGGGGAGCTCGGGCATCCCCCCGAGGGGATGTTCGACGCCCAGGAAGGAGGGGCTCTCGCGGCCCAGCGCCTTCTCGCGCTTCCTCCACTTGGCGCGGCGGTTCTGGAACCACACCTGCAACGGGAAGGCCGTTAGGAAGGCTGCTCTCGGAGACCTGGGCCTCGGTCTATTTCAAATCAACATATAACTGATGCAGGCAATCTATGTCATTTAGAGAAGGAGAGAGAGAGAGAGAGAGAGAGAGAGAGAGAGAGAGAGAGAGAGAGAGAGAGAGAGAGAGAGAGAGAGAGAGAGAGAGAGAGAGAGAGAGAGAGAGAGAGAGATTTCCGATTGACGAAAACTATAATTTTCGTTAATTCTCGTTCGCAGCCGTCCATCTGGATTTATTTCAGTCACATGATTATGAAGTCACAATAAACATGACATTAAACTTTTATTCACCCTTTACTACGTACGAACAAAGGAAGCATAATCAACGCAAGAAAAGAGAGAACGAAAGAGGGCAAGGACGGCTGCACTGCCGGCGTCCTTCTCGGTCTTTGCACTTCCTTGTGTAACGCGATGCTCGTTGTGACAGCTTTACGCCAGTCACGCGCACGACACACGCGCGCACGTAGGCTCGTACTCCCACACGCTCTCTCTTTATCACACACACACACACACACACACACACACACACACACACACACACACACACACACACACACACACACACACACACACACACAGCACGCACGCACACACACACACCGAAGTTCATAATGATGTAAGGCGAGAGCGGCAAGTGTAAACAAACAAACTATGAAAACTAAGCCAACTTCCATCAAATTAGTCACAACATGTCACGAGCGCGACACCTTGAGACAGCAGGGGGCGCTCGTAAGGCGATCCCGGTCTTCCTCGGCCAAACTCCCGCCCCGTGACGTCAGCTGAGATGAAAACAAGTTGTAGAAACACATTAATCCGCCATTAATTGAACTAACGACTTTATAATTGCCGCCAGCAGAAGTCCTTGTTTTCTTAAGGGCTCAGGGCAGATGTGTCGCAGAGTTACCCTTGGATATGGTACGTTTCCCTCGCCCTCCTCGTCAACCAAACCGCATTTAGGTTTTATTTATTCATAAACGAAGTACATCCGAATGCAACAACCAGTGATTTTAGGGGAACCTTGCAGATAGAAGCATTCACAGCGGCGATAAAAGCAGTGCGCCGTCCTGGTCGTGGTGACAAGCCCTGACACACAAGTCTGCCGCTCCCAGAACTGCCACAAGGGCTTCGCGCAGTTATTCCTCGCTAACTCGTTAAAGTGAGATCAAGCGGGCAGGACTGGGAAAGGCCTCGGTCCTCCTCACACCCATCCTCGTTTTTTATTTAGACGAGCGTTAAAAATCAGGTTTCAAAGCAAGAGGTATTGAGGAGAGATGCTACAAAAGTAGCTGTCGCCAAGCCAGGTAACTTCGTGCTCTGGTCTCCTTTAGATTTGCTTCTTTCAATCTCCGCTAATGATCGGTGGCGGGCGCTCATTAACGTTGAGATTTCATCAGTTTAGACGTAGGAAGCGAGATTAACATTACTGCAAACTGACGCTGACCAAAATCACCGGAAAAGTATCGAGAAAGTCGTAATTAGATATCTAACTTGGAGATAACGATGGGGATGATTGGCAATAACGAGTTCATTGGCTGCTAATCTCCAGCAGCCGACAGAGCTTACACAGAAACAGAGAAGGTGAGATGTCCAGTTCCTGAACTTTACTAATTAGAAATAAGAGCAGAAAAAATAAGGATAATCATCTTTGAAGACGATGTCCTCATGTCCGCAACCAGGACGAGGAGCCGCCGCCGTCCCCGATCGCCGGCGTCGAGGAGCGTCCTGACGAACGTGCGCCACGAGAGCCGAGGACGGAGTGGCCAGCGGCGACGAAGGCCAGCAGGAGAAAGCGCACGATGTTACGAAAGACGCTTCTTGATGGATGTGCGATTGTGATCCTGCTCGTTTCTCATCCCCTATCTCTGCCTCCCAGTGTGACCCCCCCCCCCCCATCTCTAGTCACCAAAGCTGTGACCCCCTTTTATAATAGACCGTGACTCCGCCCATGCCTCTAGTAACATGTTAATCTGCTACATGTATTCACCAAGGGCGTTGCGGCATGAACTTCACACTAGTGCCTATTCTGCCTGCCAAAGGGGCGTCCTTTCAAAGTCCGTTGATAAACAAAAAGAGCATCTTTGTCCACCTACCATAAGGGCGTTGGTGATACCGCGTAAGGAGGATGGTAAGGCCGATAATAGGACTAACCTGGGCCATAGAGGGGGAGGCGAGGGGACGGGGGAAGGGGAGGGGAGGGCAATCGGACTCCATAGATTTGGGGCTTTCAAAGATGGGGCGTCAAAATTCAAAAGACGCCGACTTAACCTGATTCACATTTTCTCTATGGCCAAACACGAGGACTCTCAGCGGCCGCGACGGTGCGGAGGGCGCGAGCGGTTGTGCTGCGGTCCATGTGTCATAATACAGAATAGAGGGGTATCTTGTTTACAAACGCTGCAGCTGCAGGCCGAGAGAAGGCATGGCCGGCAAATCATCGTCACTGGACTGTGTCTACAATACTACGAAGACTCGTATAACTAATAAAAATAATAAATGGAAGAAATGGACCTTAGGAACGTAGGAATACAGTAACAGAGACCCGCAGAGACAACGCAGCGCTGGGGAAATGGGGCTGGGCGGAGGAGAACGCTGGAGAACAAAAGAGAGAACACCAAGCAGAACACGATATCGGACATCGTCCAGGGCTGCACGCTGCCAAGGAAGGCGAATCAACAGTCTTGAGAAACTAATTATTCTTGTCCTACGTCACTGTTCTACGTAATTGCTCGAACACGCTGACATTCAAAGAGAATCGAGAGAACCAGATTCAATAAGCTCACTGGATAAAGCGTTACACACACACACACACAACACACACACACACACACACACACACACACACACATATATATATATATATATATATATATTATATATATATATATATATGTATGTATGTATGTATGTATGTATGTATATATATATATATATATATATATATATATATATATATATATATATATATATATATATGGAAACCTGAGTGCCGCAGGATTTGATATATATATATATATATTATATATATATATATATATATATATATGTGTGTGTGTGTGTGTGTGTGTGTGTGTGTGTGTGTGTGTGTGTGTGTGTGTGTGTGTGTGTGTGTGTGTGTGTGTATGTATATAATATATATATATATATATATATATATATATATATATATATATATATATATAATATTATATTATATATATATATATATACATATATAAACTTCACCTTATGTGTAGCCCCGCGCGGCCATGTGTTGTCACTGCCCGAGAACTACGCGGCCCCGAGAAATTATGGCTTTTAGGTGGAAACCAATGGCGACAAATGCCACGAACACGGCAATGAGTCTGTTCATTCAAACGCGAGAATTCTGTCCATTCAAAAGCAAAGTCTGTTCTCCTATAGCGTCGGAGTTCGGTTCCGTTGAGTGCGCCTGAGCCATGGCTGCACGGCGAGCCAGCCTGGCCTGAGGCGCCTCTGGCGTCCTTGAAGGGCAAGGATGAAGCCGTTGGAATCAGACGGCGCCTCCGCGGATCGGCAGACGAGGCCGCGGGACAAAGCGATCTCGCGGAGCACAAAGGCGACGCTCCGATATCAAGATGGCGTAGGAAGTCGACTCGGCCGAGAGAGACGCCTCTTGAGCGTCGTTTCCCGCGTCGTGTCGCCGGTATTTGATAACGCCTCGTCTTTTATCCCGAACATTCATAACGAGTTCCAAGTCTTATTTCTTCATTCTTCTCGTCCACTTAAAGAATAATACGTTCCTTTGATACGGCCTTCGCTCTTTCATTACTCGCCCATTAGCGTCTCTTTTCAATGTGTTCTTTATTTTCAAAAACCTTTGCAATTAACCACTTGAAGTTGCAGCCCAGAAACAATGCGGCCAAAATGAGATGCGGGACAGATGTGACAGGATCACCGATTATGGAACTTGACGCGACGCGCTCATAAAGATCATTTCTCTCTATAATCCTAGAGGGAATATAACCCTTACATATTCCCAGATTTAAGATTCAAAATCCCTTCTCAGAATATGTTCCTCAGATGGAGGGAGTCGAGAGCGTTTTTTCTCTGAGGCCGATCACTTGTAGCACCCTCGAAAATGGCGTCCGCTGCCGGCACAAAGAATTGATAAATATAATTATGTCGAATTTAGAGTTCATTACGAGTCCTTGTGCGCGCGCGGCTGGCTGCCTC
>NW_020868391.1:815381-820381 GCF_003789085.1 Penaeus vannamei
CATGCGGCTCGTGATTCATGTTCTGTATTGTTCTGCAAAGCTACGTTTGCCGAAAATCGCAGCTACGCCCTTGCGATGAGCCAAATGAAATGGTTATGATGACGGTGATGATGGCGAGGATATTACATCCTCAATGAAGCACTCTGACTTTTAATCGCCGCGGAATTAATCAAATCGACATCAATAACGCCGAGTGAGGAGGGTCATTAGTCATGAGTTTTTGTGCCGCTTTGAAGACAGATATTTACATGATGAAATATATTTTGCTAAAAACTATGCGCTAGATCACACACACACACACACACACACACACACACACACACACACACACACACACACCACACACACACACACACACACACACACACACACACACACACACACACACAATGGGCCAAGCCAAGCGCACACAGATTGGATATGACCAATTGCCTCCCCGACGAGCGGCCATGTTGGAGGCGTGGACAAGGCGCATCCAAGCCTCCAAGCCCTTGCGTGCTCCTTCATCTGGCGCGCCATGGACACCTCCCTCGGACCACACACTCCACACTCCCGCCACTCCGATATTCATCGATGCAATCCCAGGCGACCGAAGGAATTACACGCCGTTCCTATAATTTTATTCTTTGGGCTCTCGCCGAAGCGCAACTCCCCACTCCCTTGCAGCCGAGGTCCAGGCTGTAACTTCGTAGAGTCGGCGACAACGAGGTTTTCTCTCCCCCCCTTTCTCTCTCTCTCTCTCTCTCTCTCTCTCTCTCTCTCTCTCTCTCTCTCTCTCTCTCTCTCTCTCTCTCTCTCCTCCCAGGGAAGGAGGGACCGACGTGACCAGCTGCCCCCTCCCCCTCCCCCTCGGCTGCTATGACTGCGCCGCAAGAAACCGCTAAAGACTTTCTAATCTCGCCTAAACAAGTCTTGTGTAAATTTCCCGCAGCCGCGAAGAACCCGAGTTCGTGCTGCCGACGACTCCAACAATAAATAATTAATCGTAAATACCCACAGCGAGGACCGGGCGCGGATAAGCTCGCCTGAATAGCTTCAATTTACCTAAAGAAGTACCCAATTTCACCCACATTCTTATTCCCTTCTTAAGACGAGAATGACCCGCCAGGTCGCCCTTCTAATTTAAATCCCTCCACAATGGGAGCGGCAATAGTATGACAAATTGGTTGATTCCATTCGCGCACTATTACACTCATTACAATTTTGAAGCCATTTCACACCTCTGTTGGCTTGAATTGACTTCCAAATTGAAGAAGTGAGATGAAGACGTGGAGAGGTCGCTTGAAATTGAGTCACTTTGCGTCAATTTATGACAATTTAGAGTTAATTTGGTGGCGGGCTGGTGAGTGGACGCGGAGGGACGGGAAAATGATTTTTGAAAGGAACCAGATAAAAGGTGCACGAAAACTGCTCCCTGGCAGAAGGGAGAGTGTGTTCGGACAAAACAGACAGATCAGTTTGTGTGTTTAAACTGTATTGGCTCAATCCATTTTACACCATCGAGCTTTCTGCTCTGAGCAAAACAAAGCATATTTCATTCTGTGACGGAGGAGGTTGTTAAAGCAGAAGAAACCGCCTCCTAAAGCGTTGTAAACTGACCTTAAATGTGATGTAAATTCACTACTCTTTATTTCGACGCCGCAAAATGGCTGAGTCCAACTGCCGACAAACCAACCATTTATACCGAAGCACGAACTTTAATGGGATTTAAATAACCATTTACATTTGTAACTCAATTCCGTTCGGTCGCGCATAACCATTTTCAACTTAATTTTTGAAGCAATTGCAGATAGAAATTGAATAATAAAACACAAGAAGAAATATTCAAATTTGACAAACACCAATCAAAGCTCTCGGTTCCCGCTGACCGTTGACGCCGTCGCCCAATCACACAGTTTCGAACTTTTCCCTATCTTGCATTGCAGGTTACCAATACCGCCTCATTTGGCCAGCATTCGGCGGCCAATCGCGGCGAGCACAGAGGCCAGCGAGCCTCAGCGAGCGCCGGAGTCATCACAATACCTGTCCCTAATTGGTCTGTGTAGGGATAATTTCAATTAATTAGGGATTTCACTGGAGCCATTGTTAAACTCAATTGTTGACGATAAGCTCATTGTTAGTTCAAATCATCATGAAAATAATCCCTTGGGTTTTGGGTTTCCAAATTTAATCAAAATTGACCGAATAAAGCATTACTGCCTTTGACGGAAAACTCCGGTCTATAATTCTCCATAACTGGCCCCGATCGCTTTAGGAGTGTTTGTACAAATACAATTTTCATTAATACCGAGTTTATTGCTTGACATCCACTGAAATCAAAAATAACTCGCTGTGCAGCATATTAAACTTTTGTGATTCTGCGGTAACCTCGCAAAATGCCTCTAATTGTCGGAAAAGTTGAATGCCGACGAGCGTTGATAGGCTTACCCGGAGCGGGACTGCGAGAGCAATTGTTACGTGACCGTAATTGGTGGTCGAGGGAGCGAGGCGTGCTGGCCGTTCGCGCCGCCGGGGCCTTGGCGCTGCGACCCGGCGCTCTCTCAACATCGGTGCCACGCCGGCCTTGATTTAGAGCGCTGAATGGACGCTTTCGGAGCTTAAATAGTGCGCTCGAGGGAACAGAAATGTGATATTTTAAACGAGAATGCGTGCAACCAATGAGACCAACTCATGCATTTCAGCAGCTAACATTGGTGCAGAAACACGTGGGTGCATACATATACAAAACATTCAATTACCTCTTTTCAGTTTACGTTACTTGTGTCTGATTAATTAATGGTCATATATAAATTGTAATTACTTGACCTGAGCCCTTCCATATAATGGCATCACGGAAAACCTTTCAACCATATATACACCTCAATATTCCCCGAACCTTCCAGTCATCAGCAGACCTTATTCACCCTCATTTGTATGACCATTTTAAACTGCCGCCTTGTCTGTTTTGACACACGGCGGCTAATCCTGCGGTGTCGAAGCGGATTCGAACCGGCGTCCAGAGCGCCGGCCGGGAGCATTCCGGCGCAAGCAGTAAACAGCGGTATTACCTCCTTACACGGATCAGGACGGTATTTATAGCGGCGATTTGTCTTGTATTGTTCTTCGGGTTTCAGTGCTTTAATACCGGACTCTTCGTCATGCCAATTATCCACGACGTGAATTATGCTCAATATAAGTGTTTTGATATCATTAAGCATTCTGTTTCTGAGAACATAGCGGAGAGCATTCGGCACAATACGCGGTTAACAATAATGTTAAGCCTCGTGGATAAAACTGCTCCGTAAGCTTTCCCCGCATAATGGGTTGGCCCTTAGTGACCAGCGGCACAAAGGGCAGACTGCCTTGCGCCCGCTCAATAAATTTCTCGCTAATTAGATCAGGCTCGGAGCTTGTGGTGCCAATTATAGCTAATCAATAGGTGGTAATCTGGCCATTAGAGGTCGGGCGAAACAATCACGCGGGTAGTTTAAGATTAGTGCTGCTGACGACGAAAATAATTTGCGATTTTCTTGGTGTAATCCTCTTGGGATGAGTGGCGAACTGAGGATACGTGGTAATAGTGCGTGCTTGCTTTTGTGAAATGCGTTTGCAGCGTCGCTTTGAAATGCCAGAGCAAGAACGCAAGCTTCGCCTCATCTTATATTCACCTCTGTCCATAAGTGCTTTGTCGATCTCCCCCTTCTTTGTACCCCCCCCCCGCACCCCTACTCATCTCGCGATCCTCGATCCATCCGGGCACTTACAGGTATGGATGTGAAGTACATAATCCGGCGGGTAATCCTCACTAAAGGTATTACAATAACCCGCCCAACCTATCTTCCCCTGCTGCGGGAATCCATTGGAAATATCGACTGCGCTATGAACTTCATGATTTAGACACAGAGCGAACAGGCTGGAGCACGGTGACCTACTGTAATTTGAATCTGTACAGCAAATATTTTGAATCCCATACAGCGTTTCCGAAAAAAGGCAATCTGAGAAACGGACGTTGCTTCGCTGCTCTGTAGCCCGACTCGTCTGGTGCGATGTACGTGAATTTTGATCATTAAGGAAACTTTGTAGGGTAGTTTTGGTGAGGAAAGCCATTGTTAATCACCAAGGAAAATGCAGGAAGCCTCGAGCGAAATCAGCGCCGTTTCCGAGTACGCCCAAGTCGGGTATAACTCGTTACATGCGGCCAGTACTTCAATTATCGAATCACCCAGATGCCTTGCATGCCCGGGTTCCTGCGATTGGAAGCCACCCGCCCATGGATAATCAAATTACACTCAGACCCCGCAGTCGAAATGATTAAAATGCCAAAAATCGGCCCTTCCCTCCCCCGACACCACACGGCCGAATAACCTGCGGGTTTCAAAGTCATGTCGTTATGAAATATAATAAAGGCACTCGACACTCATGGATACAGAGGGAGGCCGCTCTAGTACCTGGGAACCCACCCTCAGCCCACCTCGGGAACCCACTCAGGAGGGATTAACATGGGATTATTGGTTAATATACCTCGCCCTTCCCTGTGCACCTCCACGACCGACTGCGCGGACGAGTAAGTGAGAACATGTGGAACCAGAGCGCATCGTGGGACACGGCGGCGCCGCACGGCATCGTGGGACGTTGGCAATGCTGCTCTGTGCGTTCAAACATAACGTTTTTAGAAAGAAGAGCTTTATCAGTGTTGACAATGTATGCCCACAAAGCAATAACGAATGGAACAGAGAGAAAGGAAGGGAGATACAGGAATGAAGGAGCGACAAAAAGGTAGAGAGAGAGAGAGAGAGAGAGAGAGAGAGAGAGAGAGAGAGAGAGAGAGAGAGAGAGAGAGAGAGAGAGAGAGAGAGAGAGAGAGATCCACACACACATACACACGCACACACACAAGCACACACACACACCACACACACACACACACACACACACACACACACACACACACACACACACACACACACACACACACACACACAGAATGACGTCCCACTGAGAAACCATAGTACTTTAGAACT
>NW_020868391.1:825381-827881 GCF_003789085.1 Penaeus vannamei
CCCCACTGAGTTGACTCTGACCTCCGGGACCACACGCGCTCTCGGGGTGTCAGCTGGCGTCCCGTCGCTATGGCCGTAGGGTTTCTTGTAAGGACGAGTGTCGGGGGCGTTTGTGGAAAATGTGCGTTTCGACCTTACGAGTGGAGGGAGAGCGCAAGATAGGTTCCGTTAGTTCTCTGGAGGGTTTTTGGTCTCCCTTAAGGTCACGAGATTTCTTCGCTGAATCAAGGGAGATCCCAGCCGTAAGAACAACCTTAAGCATTTTATCTCCCCCTTTTAAGAAAGAAAGTTCTCACATGTCACACGGCACCAGATACCACATCCATAAGGTATCGCGTCGATCTTTTCCCGGAGAAAATCCTCTCCGCATACACTCCCAAAAATATGGTATAATATACTGTCTTTCGTACACGACCTTATTGTGGGTTGCCACTATGACCTGCTGATTTACCATGACGCGATTCTGGTAAGTCTACTTCTCTTGATAGCCCTCTGTACAAATAATCGGGTTCATTAATGTCATGTCGCGGGGTCTGAGGTTGACATAGCAAACCGCCTGGCTCTCACACTCGGATCCGGAAGTTGGAAACATAAGACTTGAATATGAACACCCCTAACAGGGTGACTGTCCATTGACACTTATTATGCCAATTAGGGATTCTTATAGCGTTGAGGCCAAATGGTGTTGCATGATGATGCGTCGGGGTTGTGGTTGAATGTGATGAAGGGTAAGATAAGGTTGACGTATGATGCTTGCGGGATAAGTATGATAAGGGAGCAAGACTGGTGAATAAAGTATGAGTGTTTTATTGAAATTCATTGCTAAAAGCCACATATAATGGCCTTCAGAAATAAAAAAAAAAAAACAAGGAAGAGAGAGGAGAGAGAGAGAGAGAGAAGAGGAGAAGTAATAGGGCTGGGGCGAGGGGGAGGGAGACAGACGACGTGAGAGAGAGAGAGAGAGGAGAGATGATGAGAGAGAAGGAAGAAGAGAGAGGAGAGAGACAGACAGACAGACAGACAGACAGACACACACACACCACACAACGACGCACCACACCACACTACACACACACACACCAAACACATAGCAAGAGGGTTAGTAAGACAAGAAAAAAAGAAAGAGGAAGAGAAAGAGACAGATAGACAGACAGAAATACAGAGGAGAGAGGAGACAGAGAAGAGAGAGGACAGAGAGATGAGAGACAAGGAGAGAGAGAGAGAAGAAGAGGAGAGAGGTAGTAAGGAAAACGAGAAAGAGAGAGAGAGATAGAGAAGCAGACAGACAGACAGACAGAGACACAGAAATAAGAGAGAGATATAGCAAGTAAGATCAGGGAAGAAGAAAGTCGGAAGAGAAGGACAGAGACAGAGCAGACAGACAGACAGACAGAATACACAGAGAGAAAGATAAATATATTACAGTCAGAGGACCGTATTGTGATCATCAAGACCTGAGTGATAACAAGGTCGGGATAAGTGATCAGTACTTGTCTAATTAGTGTTCCCCACTCACACCCCCCTTCCCTACACCCCCAACCCCCACCCCCTCGCACCCTGCCCCTCGCTCTCTCTCTCCCGACAACCCTCTACCCCCCTCACCCCCCCCCCTCATCCTGTCTTCTCACTCTCTTCCCTGCGCCAAACACCTCACTCCCACCCCTTCACTCCCACCCCCCTCACCTGCCTACTCCCTCCCACTCTCTCCGACACCCTCACCCCCCCCCCCCTCATCCTGTCGCCTCACTCTCTCCTTGCCAACACCGCCTCACACCCACCCCTCACCACCCCCCATCCTGCTCTCCCTCACTCTCTCCGACAACCCTCAACCCACCCCTCCACTCCACCCCCCTCACCCTGCCTCTCCCTAACTCTCTCCGACACCCTCACCCCACCCCCTCACTCCACCCCCTCACTCTGCCTCTCACTCTCTCTCTCCCGACACCCAGACCCTCACACCTCCTCCTCACCCCCCCCCCCTCACCCTGCCTCACTCTCTTTCAACTTAATCTCGGTCTATATAGGAGACGAAAAATAGATGAGAATATTTAAAAGAAAGAGACTATAAAACTGTCCTATTAGAATGATAGATAGGTATATAAGTATGTAGATAGACAGGCGGACAGATAGATAGTTGGAAGATGATAGACGATAGAATATATAGATAGGGGTAGGTAGGTAGGTAGGTAGGTAGGTAGGTTAGGTAGATAGATAGATAGAAAGTTAGATAGATGCATGTATAGATAATAATATAGTCCTCACCCTAAACTCCCATCCTCCCCTTCACCCCCAACCATACCCTTCCCCCACCACCCATCCATACCCCCACCCTTACCCTCCTCCTTCACCCTCAACACTACCTCCTACCTCCCCTTCACCCCCAAACCCCCACCCTCCCCCTCCCCCCTCCCCCACCTCCTCCTCTCCCCCACCCCAAAACTACCTCCTACCCTCCCTTCCCCCCCCACCCCCACCCCGACCCTCCATATCACCCATCACA
>NW_020868392.1:12500-19949 GCF_003789085.1 Penaeus vannamei
TCTCATTTCTTTCTCTCTTTCTCCCTTCATATACATACATACAACTACATAATACATATACATATATATAATATTATATATATATTTATACGGGAAGCTCATATATATATATATATTATATATAATAAGGTATATGTGTGATGTGTGTATATGTATATACATGTAATAACAACATATATATAATATATAATATATATATATATATATATATATATATATATAATATATATGTGTGTGATGTGTGTGTGTGTGTGTGTGTTGTGTGTGTGTGTGTGTGTGTCTGGTGTGGTGTGTGTGTGTGTGTGTGATGTGTCTTGTAGTGCATAGTGTGTGTTTGTTGTGTGTTGTGGTTCGTCATTTATATCTCTCGATATTTCAGGTACGTAGTAATTTGATTGATAACATGATACTTCTTATCAAGCCCTCGGATGTGCAAGGAATCACTTTGTTACTACTTTTGTTTGTTTCGGCACACTTAGAGGTGTGACTAGACTCGAGTAATCTGCAACTCATCAGTCGTCTTCATTATTACTGTTGTGCTCCAGCAGTTAATGAAAATTAAGTGCTCTGTCTAATGTAAATTTATCGTGATATGGTTGGTCTAGCTATGGTTTCGCAGTTGCATAGTTGCAATGAAGGGTCGAGGCCTGGTTGGGGAGTTCAAGGTATTATTCATATCAGTAGCGGCAGTTCTATTCGATCTGCATTGGCACACACACACCACACAGACACACACACACACATATCACACACACACACACACACAAAGGCAAGCACACACAACACACACACACACACAAACGACACAAGCAAACACACACAACACAACACACACACACACACAAATATATATATATACTATATATAGATATATGAACATATATATTATATATATACATATATATAACTTATAATATATATATTATATACTTATATCTTATATTATATTATGTATATGATATGTATTGTGTTATGCATATATATATCTATTATATTACTCTCTCCCTATCTATTATTATATGTATATATATTGTACCTCATATATGTATATATATGCATATATATATTATTATATATATATATAATATATATAATATAATATATATATATATATATATATATATATATATATATGTATTATATACTATATATATATTATATATATATATAATTATATAATATATATATATATATATATAGAGAGAGAGAGGAGAGAGAGGAGAGAGAGAGAGAGAAGAGAGAGAGGGAGAGAGAAGGAAAGAGAAAGAGAGAGAGGAAGAGAGAGAGAGAGAGAGAAGAGAGAGAGAGAGAGAGAGAGAGAGAGAGAGAGAGAGAGAGAGAGGAGAGAGAGAGAGAGAGAGAGAGAGAGAGAGAGAGTGAGAGAGAGAGAGAGAGAGAGAGCCTTATACCACATGCAATTTTCCCCGGTAAAAACAGGCAATGCGGAGGACATGACGACCCGATTACGTGTCTTTACCGGGACGTCCGCGCCTCCCGCTCCCGTCGTCGCTGCATGACTCGTTTCCTGGGCCGCCGCGTGACGCACGCGAGGGTCAAATGGGGCTAGACAAAAGCATGTTTCACATAACCTGCATTTTATCAAAACGCGTTTTCGTTCAGAAATTGATTGAAGTTGTATTCAACGGCTTCCCAGTTGATCACATTATTATTGAGTTGTTTGAATTGCCTATTGCCCTTCTCAGTGGCTGTTTCCGGCTCATGTTTATACCAGTTTTTGCAGCGGGGAAGTTGCAGCGCTGGCTTCATTTCCAATGGAAGTACTTCCCAACTCGATTCCTAAACTAACGTCTTCTATACCACAACTTGCTGATTGGCTAGCGGGAATGCCGCTGCCAGGCGTAAAAGGTGCGGTGAAACTGTCCTATACCTCAATCTATGGAGGACGGGAAGCTCATCCAGGTTGTATATATAATCGAACTGCTTAACTAACTCATGACTTAACTAACTTAACTAACTGCTTAATAAAATATATGTCTATATTTACACTTAACTATGGTGAACTAAATATATGTATATATATATATATATATATTATATATATATATATATATATATATATATTGTTGTGTGTGTGTGTGTGTGTGTGTGTGTGTGTGTGTGTGTGTGTGTGTGTGTGTGTGTGTGTGTGTGTGTGTTAGTCATTCTTATATATATATGTCCCTTATCGTTATATTAATTTTCTGCATAATTTCCCTTGACCCCTGCCTTCTTTTTTTCCTTTTATTTATTCATTAGCTGATTGTTATAATAACAACATACAACTACCCAAAGGTACCACGTACTTACATGCAAGGCATCGCGACTGTCGGTATTCATCGCACTTCGCTGTTCACGTGGTAAGTGTTCCTGTGCAATGTTTGAATAAATACTCGAGTTTTAAAGACCTATAGGCAAAATGATATTCACACATAATCTAAAATTAGAATTCCATTGAGATATGATTTATATAAAGTATATATAATATATAAAACTTTTGTTTTCATGAAAAGAATTAGCTAGATGTATATGATACTGCCATCAACTATTTTTTTCAGTGTTGACATCTGGAAATGCAGATGTACATGCAGTTTTCATCGTGTTTCACCTTGTAAATTGCATTTTCCTTGAAATATTGATCTTGATATATATTACATTCATAAGAAAACAACCAGCACTGGTGACTGTCGCCTGTATAGTGATGCATTTCGCATATTAATTGAAATAAATTGTCCTAGCTAGCATCTATCAAGCTCGAGCTAATGGGCATTGCAGGGCTCTGGAGATGAAGCATTATCACTCATACCCAGGAGCAAGGGGGCTGAGCCAGTTCTCAGCCAGTTGATAGGTTCTGCTTATTCAAATGATGACGTCACGAACTCCAGCACCAAACCCTGGACACAATGGCTTTACATCCAGGGTATTTGGCGGGACGTCCTTAGTTTGAAAGCTTTTTATTCTGTAGGAGTCAATACAGAGCAACCAGATACAAGGTGATCAATGGTTTCAACATGCTTATCACAGAAGCACCAGATAAAGCTAGCTCCATTTTTCAGAACATTGGCTGGTAGGAGTTTGTTCTTGAGCAGTTTTTAAAAATCCTACCGTTTTGGCCTTCAACACTGATGTGCCTAACCACTGATGAGTGTGTAATTGATCAACGTCGGAGTATTGTGTTCGTGTAGGATGGAGGGTTTAATTTCCTAATCTGTTACCATTGCATTTCCATATTTTTTGCTTCTTCTTTAACCCTCTTTTTGTTAGTGCATGGCAGGGTGTATACAAATTCATCTCTTACAAGTAAAAGCATCCAATTGCCAGAGGAATCTAGGTATTCTCGAAGACTCACAAACTATCATGAGGAACTTTCTTGTCTTTGTGTCAATTTTTCTTAGGTCACGTATGGTCCTTGTGATCACACTGAAGCTGTATGTTATCAAAGGTAGGATGTTTACAGTGTCTAGAGTCTAGTTGTGTTCAGGATAACCTAACTCTTCTATAACATTCCTTGCGAATCTTCTTTTTCGACCTAAGTTGGATCCCTAACCCTTCATTATTCCAAGGTATTTGTTAACTTCCTCTTGATCCAAGTTTCTGATGACAGATCCCTCCTCTAGGTTAATTTCATTTGTATCCACAGGCTTGCCTTCTTTAAATGTTGCTTTTGCGCAGCAGATTGTAGCAGGTCATTTCCTCTTAGGTTCCTGCAGGCACAGACCTTTACGTCTATTCCCTTTTCCAGTTCACGAAGTACAGAAATTTCCCCATGCTTTGAATTTTATCTTTCCAAGACGGTTTCTTTTTTAGATTTACTTGTTTCTTCTTGATACTACATTTTAAAGTAAGAACTTTTGCTGCTGCATACATAATTTCATTAAGTTCCATTAGTCCTGGTTTAAACTTATAAATTGCAATACGCATTACGTCATAGCTCAGTTTTATTGTTTTCTTGATTGTTAGCTACCTATGCCAAGGAGGTTATTTTTTGGTCTTGTTGATTAGATAGTTTATTGGTTAAATAGATAACTCAAAAAGTCATGAACAGAATATTTTTTTAATAATTGCATCACAGTTACCCCTATTGCCTAGGCAGTAGAGGTAACCATTATTAGCATTGCGAGATAGGGACAACTTTTTGTTCCATTGCCTTGGCGGAGATATGCGCTCACTGAGGGTTTTTTTTTTTTTTTTTTTTTTTTTTTTTTGTCAGACATAGATATATGCTTAATTTTCCACCGTTCGATATGAATTTCATTTTTTATATTTGTAAGTAATATTGGTGATTTCCTCCTTTTCCCCATCAGTGAATCATCGTTATCATTATCATCATTATCATTTTCATTATCATCACCATCATCATTATCATCATCATCGTCATTATTGTTGCCATTAATATCATTACTACTACTACAACTTCTGTTATTATTATCATCATTATTGATATTAATATTATTATCATGGTTGTTATTATTATCAATATTATTGTTACAATTATTATAACCATTGTTATTATTATCATTATTATTTATTACTTTATTTGATATCATCATAATTGTTAATGCTGTTGTTGCTACTAATATCATTATTGTTGTTTTTGTTATTATTATCATTATTATTGTTATTATTATTATTATTATTGTAATTATCATTATCCCTGTTACTATCATCGTTACTATAATTGTTTTTATCATTATTATCATTGTTGTTATTTTTGTTGTTATTGTTATTAATACGATTATTACTGACATCCTAATTATTACTATAACCATTATTATCATTATTTTATTATGGTTATCAGTATAATTTTATTCATTTTTGTCAATATTATGAACACGATTATCATTATTGTTGTTACTCCTATTTATTGATATTAATGTAATTATCATGATTTAAAATGAATATTAATGTTATCATCAATATTATTATCTTCATCAATACAATTATTATTATTATTATTATTATTATCGTTATCATTATCATTATGATTATGATTATTATTATTATTGCTATTGTTGTTATTATCATTATTATTATTATTATTAATATCATCTTTATTATTAACTGTTACAATTATTGATATTATTATCCTTTATATTATTGTTATCATCATCTTATTATTACTACTATCATTATCATTATTATTACTGTAACATTGTTATTACTTTCCACTACTATCATTATCATTATTGTTATCATAATTATCATTGTAATTTCACTTATAATTACCCTTGATATTACCAGTATTGTCACTGCCATTATTGTCGTCGTTACTCAGAATCAGTATTATTTCTAATATTATTTAAAATGTTTTATTGTTATCGCTATTATCATTACCATTATTATCACCATTATTATCGGCACCATTATCAATTATTGTTATCATTATTATCAACATTGTTGTTATCATTGTCATTATCATTATCATTACTATTACTAATACTATTGTTATCATTTTACTTATTTTTATCACTATCATCATTGTCATTATTACTATCATTACCATTATTATTCATTATTATCATTATTTTTATTTATGTTATCATTTTCATTATCATTGTCCGTGTTACTATTACTATTATTATTGCCATTACTTTATAATCATTGATATTATTATCTTTATCATTATCATTATTATTATCATCATCATCATCATCATCACCATTATTGTCCTTGCTATCATGAGTTTTATCATTATTACTACTAATATTAATATCATTATCATTATATTCATTATTATAATGATCATTGTTATGATCATTATTACCTTTCTTGTTTTTATTCTTATTTTAGTAATAGTATTTCTGTTATTGCTGTTGCTACCATTATAATCATTATGGTTATTGTAATCATTTTCATAATTATTAATATCATTACAATTACTGTTATCACCATTAGTATTTACATTATTTTCACTATTATTCCTACCATTATTGCGTCATTGCTTTTGTTTATAATATTGTTATTTTTTGTTATCATTATTAGCATTATTATTAGCATTATCATTATCTTTATAATCTTTATCTTCATTATTATCGTTATCAATACTATCAATATTATTACTGTTTCTACTACAAGTGGATTCGAAAGTGTAGCTGGGCTGTGGTCTCGCGTCAATCTTTTCCAGCACAGGCATGGACTGAGTAATGAGTAGAGGCCATTTAGAGTCGAAGTGATACTCGTATCTCGCACACTGATCTTGGCTTCGTTTGTTAATGTTTTCATTTTATCCAAGGCTCTGAAGACAATAGCAGCAGCTCTTCATCTAGACGTCTACTGCGCCAGGATGTCTGGGTCTGTAAGTTTCTACATATTCCTGTTGCCATAATCACAGCTAAACGAATAATTTGCCGTTAGTCTTATTCACCACGATCATTCACTGACTGTCAAAAACTGGTATTATCTCCCCCGTGACTCTCTCATCATCAGGTATTCCCGTTTCTTCATTCTTGTGCACAGAGTGTAGTGACTGCGCTTGATATGCTTCATCCAGCCATAACCCCTATCTTTTCCCACATTTCCCCCTCCATATAATTTCGTGTCACAAAGTTGCTTCCTGGTTTATCAATGTATTTTACCTATTAATATATCAAAATACATACAATCTTTTGCGGCAGAAATGCGTTTGTTTCTCTCTGTATATTTTATCTACACATTTATGGTAATTAGTCTCAATTTTCAATCATATCTGACGGGTACAGGATATTACTTTTTTATTTTTGCGGTTATATTGATGTCTTACGTATCGATATAGATTTTCAATGGAATATAAATATTCTGATGTGTAAAATTTAGCTTTTGGATTACTAGGAAGGAAAATCAGGTCTTTCTTGCGGCCAAAAAGGATACAGAATCCGCAGTTCACATGAGTGAACCTGAGGCCTTCCTCAGTATATGCCATATATTGTGATATAATGGATTCTAATGTTAAGAGACAATGCTATGATCAAATAATTATACACTGCTACCACCACACATATACATATAGATATACATATACATACATACATATATATATATATATATATATATATATATATATATATATATATATATATATATATATATATATATATATATATATATATATATATATATATATATATATATATATATATATATATATATATATATATACATAAATATTCATATATATATGCATATATATATATATATATATATATATATATATAATATATATATATATATATATATATATATATTATATATAGGTCCCAGAAATTGAGGATTTCTGGCTCCTGGTACCAGCGCCCAGACCCACATCGCTGGACATGGTACAGTGATGCGGGTAACGCAGCCAAGGAGATCGACCACATACTTGTTAGCACTCATTGGAGGATCCTTCAGAATTGCAGGGTGTACAGGAGTGCTGAGTTCTGTGGTACTGACCATAGATTGGTTGTGGCTACCCTCCGGGTCCACTTCAAAACCCCC
>NW_020868392.1:33976-36476 GCF_003789085.1 Penaeus vannamei
TAGCTTGTTTTCCCTGCACAGACTCCATATCTTCTCTCTATGTAGTAAATAACTTAGTACAAGAAAAATGAAATATGAAACATTTGGTTGTTTGTGTAATATCTAATTTTTTCGTAATTTTCAATTTTCTTTATTACTTCCTGTGCTGCAGTCACATCAGCCAGAAATATGGTGTGCAGCATGGAAATGGCATCCTCCCTGTCACAACTTATGCATGATGCATATTGCTAGAGCTCCCTTCCAAGTGCCAAATAAGTCACATCACACACCAAGAGGTTTGTGCACTCGTGAAGAGTCTTTTCCATCGCCCTGGCCTTTGCTTATGACGGCAAGGTCACGTCACCCAGCCCGTGGCCATTTTATCCAAAGACGTCATGTATACGTCACCCAGCCCTTGACCCAGAATTTTCCACGATGAGACCGTAACGTCATCCAGATCGTAGGGGTTAAGATACAAAAAATTGTAAATTATGCATCTTCATACACAGATAAGTCTTTTAAAATTGGCTAAAAATTCTTATTTTAATATACTTTAGTAAACGGAGCCACCAGAAACAGGGATGCATGGCAAATGACTGAAACTGCTGAACTAGCAATACACAAACCCTTTAATGGGCATTTAATTGGAGCAAGCCTATATGCTGGCCACCTCAATAGTTTGGGCTGCCCTGGTGTAACAGGTTAAACACAGCCTGACTTTACTACATTTAAAGTTGACAAACATGACATTTTGTAAGTTGCACAATTTAAACTGCACTTTTCTCCATCTTTGTTTTTGGCATCTGGTACATTATATCATACACAAAAAGCATGTAAAACCTGAATTTTCTAATCTATACAGCACTGGGTTAATACTATACATACAAAATCATAAACCATAGTTTGGCTTTTTGATTGTACTTGCAGCAACAGTTTATACATCTCACTCAAAAGGCACCATCCCTTCATCATTATGAATCTTTTTTATATTCAGAACCACCATAAATGTATGGAACTTTGAATACGAACTACTGAAAATAGCAGATTTGAAAAATGATAACTACAGTACCTCCTTTAAACCTCAAGTAATCTCCTGTTTCTGCTAGAAACAATATGAGACATATTCACATCTCATAAATGCCATTAGAACAATTTAGTACACATCTCTATTTCATAATAACTAAATAGGCTTACACATGTCTGATTTCAGCTTCTGCAAAATTGCAAATCACTGTTCCAATCTGTTAGTGCGCCTCAAAGGAGGATTTTTTTTCCTACGATGTACCTTCATTGGGCCTTCTGCTTCATCATCACTGTCTTCATCCTCAGGAGTGCTAAGTGTTACTTGCTTTCTAGGTAGTGACTGTATATAGGAAGACACCTTAGAGTCAGTTTCTGTGTCATCATCCAATGAATCATCCTGTGAAAAAAGTCTGATCAGATCATAGAGAAGTGTTAACTCCAAAAAGAGAAGCCTTACAAATAAACAACACTTCATAAATTTTCTTTTGTATTAAATTGTCATATTTTTATAGTTTTAAAATTTAACTTCAAATAAAACTAGTATGTTAAAATATTTAGATATGGAATGAAATAAAAATGTGGTACTTTTGTACACAAAAACTTTTGCATCTTGATAACCTCACAAATCTTTGAATAAAATGTTGAATTCTTTACTTAGTTACACATACCTAGAACTGAAAAAAATATATGACCCTCAATCTTGTCACTGATTTTCTTATTTCATCTGATATCAATAACAACCTAAAACATCTTGTAAGTGATAAATATTGGATTTTCACTTCACACTCATAAAAGTTAATTCAATATAATTCAATATAAGTACATCAGTTTATATATATAATCTATCTTTAATTATCATCTAATCCAAAACATTTCACCCAACCTAAACATTAAAATTCCAGATCCTTTTGTACAAATTTCATATTATACCAGCAAAATTACAGTAGGAGTAGGAGTAGGAATAAGAAGAGGAAAGGGAGGAGGAGAGGGAGCGATAGAAGAAATAAAAAGAAAAACCAGTAAAGAAGAGGAAAAGAAACCCATATGCATTATATGCACTTTCCATCCTAATTTGTAAAAGTAAATGTATAAATAATATATACTCACCACCCTAATCTGTCGCTTACGTTGCCACCTATGATGAGTGACACATAGGTATACACACATGACAGATCCAGCAGCTTGGATAAGAATCCATACAATAATATTACGTATTTGTGTATGCTGGAATATGTCAGCACCAAATTTGATACAGATGAGTGACTCTATACACATACAGAGTCCATACACCCAACACTGTGTGCCTACTCGCTTGCACCGAGGATCTGTCACATAGCTATAATATTGCCTGGAAGAGAGAAGATATATAAATTAAAAACAAATGATTGGGAAAGAATACACTTATACATACATACATATATATATATATATATATATATATATATATATATATATATATATATATATATATATATATACACCTTTTTCTATCCATAAC
>NW_020868392.1:41642-44142 GCF_003789085.1 Penaeus vannamei
CCTAGGAGAACAATAAAAATGCATTTACAGACAGCAGAATAGTACCATGACCTATTAGTCCTGAAGTCCTTTCTATCTCCAAACATTACTAATAATGACTATGAGGTAATATGGAGACCGCAGAGAGAGAGGGACGAGAGGACGAGAGAGACGCAGACGAGACGAGACGACAGCAGCAGAGAGCTAGACGCCGACGAGGAGAGACGCAGAGAGCCAGCAGAGAGAGAGAGGAGCATGAAGAGAGAGCAGAGAAAGAAAGAAGAAAGAAAGAAAGAAAAGAGAAGAAAGAAAGAAAGAAAAGAAAGAACAGAAAGAGAGAGCGAGAGAGAGAGAAGAACGAGAGAGAGAGAGAGAGAGAGAGAGAGAGAGAGAGAGAGAGACAGAGAGAGAACAAGAAAAAAGAAAGAAAGAAAGAGAGAGAGAGAGAGAGAGAGAGAGCAGAGAGAAGAGAGAGAGAGAGAGAGAGAGAGAGAGAGAGAAGAGAGAGAGAGAGAGAGAGAGAGAGGAGCGATGGGGGATGAGAGAGAGAGAGAGATGAGGGGATGAGAGAGAAGGGGAGAGAGAGGTAGAAGAGAGGAGGGGGAGAGCAGGTAGAGAGAGAGAAGGGGAGAGAGGTAGAGAGAGAGAAGGGGAGAGAGGTAGAGAGACAGAGGCAAGGAGATTGATAGATAGATAGATAGATAGAGAGGAGAGAGAGAGAGAGAGAGAGAGAGAGAGAGAGAGAGAGAGAGAGAGAGAGAGAAGAGAGAGAGAGAGAGAGAGAGAATCGAGGAGAGATAATGCCTGGTTTCAGGCAGTTATAGCCATTATGGAAAGCCTAAATTTTATGACAGGTGCATGTATACAGGTCACAATTCGCTCTCATGAGACGTGGGAAAGGCTAGCTGTATACAGCAAAGGCCCTGCCAGAAAGGTTAAACAGTTGCCAGTAGTTACCAGAATGAGTACTACACTATAAATTCTGAGAGAAAGAGAGAGAGAGAGAGAGAGAGAGAGAGAGAGAGAGAGAGAGAGAGAGAGAGAGAGAGAGAGAGAGAGAGAGAGAGAGAGAGAGAGAGAGAGAGAGAGAGAGAGAGAGAGAGAGAGAGAGAGAGAGAAGAGAGAGAGAGAGAGTAGAGAGATGAGAGAGGAGAAGGCTAGAGAGAGAGAGAGATGAGAGAGAGAGAGAGAGAGAGAGAGAGAGAGAGAGAGAGAGAGAGAGAGAGAGAGAGAGAGGAGAGAGAGAGGAGAAGGCTAGAGAGAGGCGAGAGAGAGAGAGAAGGACTAGAGAGAAGAGAAGAGAAGAGAAAGGCTAGAGAGAGAGAGGAGAGCAAGGCTAAGAGAGAGAGACGAGAGAGAGAAGGCTAGAGAGCAGAGAACGAGAGAGAGCAAGGAGAGAGAGAGAGAGAGACAGAAGGAGCAGAGAGAGAGAGAGAGAGAGAAGAGAGAGAAGAGCTAGAGGCAGAGAGAGAGAAGGCTAGAAGAGAGAGAAGAGCAGAGAGCAGGCTAGAGAGAGAGAGAGAGACCGAGAACGGCCTAGACGACCGAGCAGAGAGAGAGAGGAGATGGAGACGAGAGAGCAAGAGCATGAGCAGAGAGAAGAAGATGAAGAGAGAAGAGAGAGAAGAAGAGGAGCAGAGAGAGCAGAGGAGAGAAGGCTAGAGAGAGCCAGAAGAGAGAGCAAGGCTAGCAGAGAGAGAGCAAGCGCCCTAGAGAGCAGAGACGAGCAGAGAAGAAGGCTAGAGAGAGAGAGAGAGAGAGAGCAAGGCTAGCAGAGAGATAAGAGAAAGGCGTCAGCAGAAGAGAATTAGAGAGAAACGCTTAGAGAGAGAGAGAGAGAGCACAGGGCTAGAGAGAGACAGAGAGAAGAGAAGGCTCAGAGAGAAGCAGAGAGAGAAGAAGCGCTGCACAGAAGAGAGAGCAGAGGAGAGAGACGAGAAGAGAGAGAGACGAGACACGAACGAGAGGACGAAGAGAGGAGCGAGCAGAGACGAGACCGAGACTGAAGAGAGAGAGAGAGCCAACAAGTGAGACGAGAGAGTAAAAGCGCACGAGAGAGAGAGAGATGAGAGAGAGAAAAGCGCACGCAAAGTGAGAGAGAGAGAGGAGAGAAAGCAGAAGCAGAGTAACGAGAGAGAGAGAGAGAGAGAAAGCGCACGAGAGAAGAGAGAAAGGGCACGGAGAGAGAGAGAGAGAGAGAGAGACGAGAGAGGAGAGGAGAAGAGAGAGAGAGAGAGAGAGAGAGAGACGAGAAGAGAGAGAGAGAGAGAGAGAGAGACGGAGAGAGAGAGGTGAGAGAGAGAGGAGAGAGAGAGAGAGAGAGATGAGAGAGAACGAGAGAGAGAGAGAGAGAGAGACGAGAGAGAGAGAGAGAGAGAAGAGAGAGAGAGAGAGAAGAGAGAGAGAGAGAGAGAAAGCGACGAGATAGACGAGAGAGAGAGAAAGCGCACGAGAGAGAGAGAGAGAGAGAGAAAGACGAGAGAGAGAGCGAGAGCGGAGAGAGAGAGAGAGAGAGAGAGAG
>NW_020868392.1:83545-88545 GCF_003789085.1 Penaeus vannamei
ACCAAGATCTTATAAAATGTTGCTACGAATGGAGGGATTCTAGAATTTTTTAAGGATATTCAGGTAGTATACTTACTTCCGTAGTGAAATGCCTCTCGTATATAAACGTGTAGTAGTGCAAGAACAAGCGCCTTTCGTGGCGAAAATTGTTAGGCAGCAGTACCGTAGGTAAATGAATATGCATAAAAGTAAGTAAAAAACAAAGTTATGAAATTCTTATAAAACACGAGATGTAAAGGCATCAGTTAATACAACAGTATACGTATGAATACACACATACACACATACACACACACACACAAATATATGTGTGCCTGTGTGTGGATATGTGCACACACATATACGTGTGCGTGTGTGTGGATATGTGTTTGTGTGTGTGTATGTGTTCACCGCACTACAGTACACTACACTACACTACACTACACTACACTACACAACACTACACACACACACACACACACACACACACACACACACACACACACACACACACACACACACACACACACACACACACACACACACACACACATGTGTGTGTGTGTGTATATATATATGTGTATATATATATATATATTATATATATATATATATATACATATATATACATACACACACACACACACACACACACACACACACACACACACACACACATATATATAATATATATATATATATATACATATATATATATATATATATATATATATATATATATATATATATATATATATATATACATATATGATATGTGCGTGTGTGCGTTTGTAAGTTTTCGGTGTAGATTTAACTTTTAATAGAAAATAGAACTGTCATGCCTCCGAATGTCAAAATTCCTGTTTTCTGCGGAAGGCTGAGTTGCCATTTACCATAATAATAATGTCCATGTTATTCATGCTGCCTTGTGGACATACTTCTGTAAGACGCTAACTAATTTAATAAGGTAAAATTTCCAACCGTCTGTGAATCAACCATCGTGAAATACGAGGCCTACCTCCTTTGATACTTTGTGTTCTTTATACAAAGTCTTTCAGTCAGCCAGGCTATTGTTGGTCGAGGCAACGTGATAATATCTCCTTGCACGTGCTATCCGGAATTATTGTAGCGCTGATTTTGGGGAATAGTTTGTTCCACTCAGCCTTCATTAGGAGGGTAAATTTTACATTTGATAAAATGAAAGAACAAACTTTTCATCTGTGGTATTACCTCCGCAAGTTGATAATAACAGTTATGCGGTATGTGAGTGAGAGAAAAAAACTCGGACAATATGCATAACGAGGTAGTGGCTGAGTTGGGAGATAAGACCTAAATAAAATGATAGACAAATACAAACCAAGTCACTTTTCTTCTAAGGCTATTTTTGTGCAAATGAACCATAATGCTACAATAACTTGATAGACAAATACAAACCAAGTCACTTTTCTTCTAAGGCTATTTTTGTGCAAATGAACCATAATGCTACAATAACTTGAAATGTAACTCACTTTTTACAGAATCCATCTAGTTCTCAATGTTTATGCGTAAGGCGCTAAATGAGCGCGCATATTAGTAGCGATTGGTTGCTGGGGGAAGGGGGAAAGGATCAAGGTGCAAGCGGAAGTGTTGGTGTTTGTGAAGGAGTTTGTATTGTTAAGTGTTTATCTAGTTTGTTTGTGAGTGTTGTGTTTCAGCTTCGATTATGTGTTGTGGGAGCCTGTTCCAGTCGCATATAGTACGTGGAAAGAATGAGTGCTTGTAAGAGTTAGTGTTAGTGTGGTATGTGACAAATTTACTGGTGTGTGAGTTCCTTGTGTTGGGTGAGTGTGCTGCCTGTAAGTATTCATGTTTGTTGATGTCTACAAGGTTTGTGATTTTGTACATGATTGTAAGTCTGTGTGCTTGTCTTCGTGTCCCGAGTAGGTCCATGTTAATCTGTTTTTTATGTGAGATGTAATCCCAGGAGTATGTGAATAATTGCGAGTAATAAACCTGGCTGCCCTAGTATTAACCTGCTTGAGTTTCTCAATGTTGTGTTTAGTGTAGGGGTCGCACAGTACTCTAGTGTTGGACGTACAAGTATGTTGTAAGCTGTGTGTTTAATGTTTGGGGTATAGTAGTGTAGGCTTCTCAGAAACCCCAGTGTTCTGTTGGCTTTGTTAATGATGAAGTCGGTGTGTGTGTTAAAGGTGAGATTGTTGGAAAGATGAATACCGAGGTATTTGTGGGTTGCTGTAGATGTTAAGGGATGGTTGTGTAAGGTGTAGATGTAGTGGATAGGTGTGTGTGATCTTGTGAAATGGAGAACTTTGCATTTATCGGGTCTAAAGGACATTTGCCATAGTCTTTCCGACTGTTCAAGCGCGTCACTGTCTTGTTGGAGGAGTCTACAGTCGTCTTCAGTCTTTATAGGTCGTAACAAAAGGCTGTCGTCAGCAAAAAGTCTAGTAGAAGAATTAGGAGTCGAAAGTGGAAGGTCATTTATGTACAGAAGGAAAAGAAGGGGGCCAAGAACGGTGCCTTGTGGGACACCAGAAGAGACAGGGACAGGGTCAGAATATACTTTGTCGAGTAAGACGTGTTGGGTCCTACACGTAAAGAAAGCAGTGATCCAGTGAAGTATTGGTCCTGTGATCCCGTAATGTCGTAATTTAAGAGTCATTTAGTCTTTTATAGGGAACTTTGTCAAAGGCTTTGGCAAAGTCAAGTAGTATGGCGTTAACATGTTTGGTGTCACGTCTGTCTAATTGTCGTACAATGTCAAGATGAGTGGTGATTAGTTGGGTCTCACATGATCGTCTGGGCCGAAAACCATGTTGTGAGTCTGTAAGGATGTTGTGGGTATCAATGTGATTCATTATGTGTTTATGTATTATGTGTTCAAAAATTTTGCAGGCGATCGATGTGAGAGAGATGGGGCGATAATTCGTAGGGTCAGTTCTGTCGACTGTCTTGAAGAGGGGGGTCGATATTTGCATAAAGCCAGTCATTTGGTAGGGTGAATGAGGCGAGTGATTGTGAAAAGATAGATTGAAGGATGGGGGCAAGGACAGGGGCACAGGACTTGAGGATTAAGGCGGGGATCTGATCTGGTCCAGTGGCTTTGTTTGTGTCAAGAGTAGTCATTAGTTTCAGTATACCGTTTGTCATGATGTCAAGCGGCAGGATTGGGGGATAAGGTCTATCTGGAATGTTAGGTGTATTATCATCTTTGTGTGTGAAAGACTGGAAGTGTGTGTTGAGTAATTGTGATTTGAGTTCTGGGTCAGTTACAAGAGTGATGTTGTAGTCTTTCAAGGCTGTGATCGCCGTTGTGTCCTGTCTGCGCGACTTAAAGACTTTGAAGAAGTGTTTAGGGTTATTTCTGACGTTGTTTGCAAGGTAGGTGGAAATATGTTCGTGACGGTTTGGGCATCAATGGATTCTTCTCACATTCTCCTATCCAAATGTATACCAAAATTGTTGCTTGAAAACCCCCCAAACCCCCACATTCTTGGCCCTGATAACACGGGAAGGCATGAAAGGTACCAGGGAAATTGCAGGGCAAAATATAAGTAATATACACAGAATCAATTACATTATTGTCTGATGCAGGGAACTGTTTCTTCTGTTCCCCCTCCCCCTCCCATGGGGCTGTTGGCCCCCCAACTTCCGTCCAGAAAACCAAAGAAACCTCACATGTTCACAGCAGGAGGGAGCGTTGGACAGACTCAGCATTGGACAGTACAGGTTAAGTTTCATAAAGCCACCTTTTAGGCAAAAAATAATATATGCAAATGATAGAGTGAGTGATTCGAAGAAACTTATCTTCTATGTACTTCATCCGCAACTCAAAAATAACAGAGTTATTGGATATGCAAGTGTCTCAATATTTTAAAAATCGCTATCCAATATCCTTTCCTTACTTCTGTACTGACAGATGTACTATTGTAATGTGTGTTGCTTCTAACCTAGGCAGTTGTCTGGCTCAGGATATGCATGAGACCTCATTCTAGGGGTCATGTAACTCCTTTGATGCATATTTAACTTACCTGCAACTGACAAATGCAAAAATATACTTTGATAACACCAGTAAAGGCTCATAAAATTACCCATCTATATCTTGTGGTTACCTGCAACTGTCAATATTTACATACAAAAGCTGTTGTGATGTCATTTCATCCTGCTCGTCCACCTTCACAGGAGGACCAGATGGACGAAGTGGACAACTTGTCTGGGATGAGATAGTACAGGTTCTGAATGGTCAAAACATCTTGTCCAACTGGTCTGGACGAGCAGGACAAGCAGTTCCAAACACAGCATTACAGTGGGCCTTCCACACTTCCTGAGTACTGATTCCCTTGAGGATTTAGAAGTAGATGTTATTAAGTGACATAGGTTTGTCGTTTCTCAGTGAGACTTTAATATGCTTGGCTTCCATAGGATATATACCATACCCTCAGTGATAGAACTATTGAAGATGGGTTGACCAGCCTGGGGGCATAGTCACATTAATCTTAGAATAAGGTCATCAGCCAGAAGTAAATTGTGATATTCTTTTGAAATGTTTTTATAACGTATTCACTCCTGTGTGCTTGGAGAGGTTATGAGAGTAAGCATGATGTTTTTTTCTTTTTTTTTCTATTGTCATTGGGAAATTGTGTTCACTGTAGTATTGTTTTGTAAAATGTCTGCAAGTACATAGCCACAAAGGAGTCAATTAGTAGACCTTGTGACTTCATCTTATTTCACCTTTCCATAAGTATAAAGGAAAAATGTTTTTGTTTTCTTATATATATTTTTTTAATCAAGGAAAGCTGTAAACAGGTAAGACAGGTAGTACTCAAACTTGGCTCTTTAGTGATAGTACCTGTGGAGCCATCTATATGTACAAACAGTTGATAGATTAAACTCATATTGGACATGACATCTATGTATATGCCATCTTCGTCAGCATCGAATTAATGAGTTGAAGGAATAGCTTGTTGATATTCACAAAATAATATCAGTTGATGTTAGTTGTATTCCTAGGCAAGTTAGCT
>NW_020868392.1:95537-100537 GCF_003789085.1 Penaeus vannamei
TTTAATTGTGTTACCACAGAGCCGTCTATATATATTCCTTGCCTGTGACTCATCCATTCAAGCGCGGAGGAATACCAATGGCGGGAAGAGCATCAAGCGAGACGAAAACTAGTGCCCGGGAGACGAGTGACAGCCAATCGAAACCACGAGTATTTATTATTGGTTCTGGTATTTATTGAGATTGCAGACTGATTGATTGATCTATTAGTCTTCTCTCGACTCGGATTTATATCTTAAGAGGAAGGAAAACGGAGTTTGTCGTACTTTTTCCTATGACGTTTGAATATATATAGGTTTTAGACCAATTGTCCGATAATACGTTTATTAAAGGTTCTGTCAACTTAAACCTTCATTCATATCGATATATTCACGTTAACATAATCTATCATATCATTAGGGCATTGGTGTGAAGATGCCGATGCCCATGTTAAAGATGAAAACTTAGATTAATGAGATATTTAACAAACGAAATTAATCCGAAAACGCCTTGGGACGCGTAACCTAACCTAACCTCATTTCCTGTTGCACACATATTTTTACTGATGCTATAGCGTAGCATCAAGAGACCCGCTATGGAGATACTGAAAAAGTGGCATTCGGTGAACACTCTCCTAAGGTACTCTCTCATTTATAATTATCTATTTAAGATTTTTTAGACGATATAGAAGGTTCGCTTCCTTGCTTTCTTAGCGAGGAAAGTGACGGGTATTTGTCTGTGTGTGGATACTATCCGTTGGACTTAAAAAGAAAGAATAATGTCTGTCTGCGTGAGTTAACAATTGGCAGAGACGTGAAGTAGACAACTCAATTCCTAACTCGTTCAAAATCCACTCGAAATATCCTACGCTACAACACACACGAAAAACGAAAAAAAAAATACCAAAAACGGAAGAGAAAAGTACACAATTCCACGAGACAAGTTCCAATATATATATATTCTTTATTTTATAGTATTTTTTCGAAACGAGGATCAATATTTTGAGTTAGAAATAATTACATGAAATTAGTGGTCCAATGCATCCTCTTTGCTTTCGATAGTGATTGGATTGTACACCTGTGGTTTCTTGCCTGAGGTGATCGTCAGGTTAATGAAGATGTCTGTCACTCAAGCGTTCATTCATAAGTACGTACACTGCTGAATGAAATGGAGTGTACAGTTCGAGGTCCTTATGAAATCCTGTATGTCTGTGTGTCGCTTTCTCTCCCTATATTTGTCTCAGTCTCTGTCTTTGTCTGTCTCGAGAATTTAAATACAATCTGAAGACATGTTTTTTTACTCTTGTAATTGTATAATCAACCATTTTATAAGGAATAATGTGAATAGCTGATCTTTCATGCAGCCTCCAAAGGAATCAGAAGTGTTCCATTTTTTTCACGAAATAAAATTTAATGCGCTTGTAACCTGGAATTAAGGCCAGTTATATTTCCTTTCCAGTAGGCAGATGGATATACCTTTCATATATGTATGATATGCTAATGTTCCCTAACTGTTCTGCCTTATATAGACATACTAACACATGAAACATATGGACCAACAGCCTAGACTATGATTGCAGAATCCAGACGGGAAACTTTTGGGTAAAAGATCAGGCTATTCATCCTTATTTCGGAATACGCATGTGTGATAAATGTTCTGTCTAGTGTCAGAATGTGAAAACGTATAGGTTGCCTCATTTTCTTACGAACTAACCTTTTATATTTTCTTCATTAAAAACAAAGATCCATTAATTTGATATTTTAGAACCAATAAAAGGAAATAAGAGATTGAGTATTAGAAACTTAACACACACATACACACATACATACAACACTCACTCACACACAAATGAAGAGAGAGAGAGAGAGATAGAGAGAGAGAGAGAGAGAGAGAGAGAGAGAGAGAGAGAAGAGAGAGAGGAAAGTTAGAGAGATGAGAGAGAGAGAGGAGAGAGAAGAGAAAAAAAAAAAAGAGATCGAGAGAGAGGAGAGCGAGAGAGAGGAGGAGAGAGAAGAGAGAGAAACAGAAAAAAGAGAGAGAGAGAAACTGAGACAAAAATATTATATATATATATAATATAGATTATATATTATTATATATATAGAGAGAGAGAGAGAGAAAAGGAGAGGAGAGAGAGGATGAGAGAGAGAGAGAAAAGAGAAGAGCGGAGGGACGAAAGAGAGAGAACAAAAGAAGAAGAGAGAAGAGAAGAAGACAGAGAGAGAGAGGAACAGAAAGAGAGAGAGAGAGAGGAGAGAATAGAGAGATGAGAGAGAGATAAGGAGACGAGAGGAGAGACAGAGAAAAACTAGAACAGACAAGAAAGGCAGACGAAGACAGGGAGAGCGATTGAGAGAGAGAGAAAGAGAAACGCACGTGTATCATATGCTTTAAGCCACTTTTCCCTTTCAATCCCGTGAAGCATATAGAGCCTGCCTTGGCCTCGTTTCCCGAGTTAAAAGGTCTTCTTGATCTTAATAATGTCAAACTTCCAAAATTTCTTAAAGAAGACTCTTCCCGGTAAGATATTCCTGTCTCAATTCTGTAAGACGTTGTGAAAAGCAGAGGAAGAAAAATAAAAATCAAATATCGTATATCTATTATGTATTATCATTATCATTATTATTTTTACTATTATTATCATTATTTTCATACTATCATTATCATAATCATCAATATTATTTTCATTGTTATTGCCATTATTAGTATTAGTATCATGTTTGTCATTTGATCATCATCATTATTTTCATTGATATTGTTACGTACCACAGACAGATACACGTGTAAGTGCCTCACACAACCCACCCTGTATGGCAGGATGCTACACTTCTTTACCTGTCTGTCCCACGGGGTTCGGTGAGCAGCCTTTGACGAGTGTATTCGCACTCAGGGCACTAAATGAAGTTGGCGGGGTGAAGACAAAACAGTAGCAATCCACGGTTTATTTACAGGAACTAGTCACTTAAATCGAGGAAAATGCAGTCACCTCACACAAAAGGCACAACTTGATCACCACTAATATTCCGTCTCTGTGTCCTCCTCAGAGAGAGCAGCAAAGCTACAATCGAGATCGCAGCTACCGTCACGGACCGTCCTCGCTCTTCCAGAATCTCGTCTCGAACAGCCCCGCACTCCCTCTCGGAGCCAATCACGACGCCGGATTCTCGTCCCGCCTGCAGGCAGCAATCACGCGATCCGATTCTTCGTCCCGCCTTGCAGGCAGCCAATCACGACGCCGGATTCTCGTCCCGCTTTGCAGGCAGCCAGCCAAATCAGCCGGATTCTCGTCGCGCGCAAAAAACCGCGTTTTTTGGCGGGCTTTTTCGGCGCCCCGAGCATACACATATTTGGCGGGCTTTTCATCGCCACGAACACACACATTTTACATTATTATAGCTACAACAATATCATTGTAATCATTTATCTTTATTTTATATTTATTTAATCATATTATCATAATATACTATTATATATAATTCATTGCATGTTATTATAATCCATAATGATAATAATAATGATAATTATTAATCATCTAATGATTATCATTATATTATCATCATTAAATGTTGTTTTGTTATTTTATTATCATTATTATATCATGGTATCTGATTCTGAAATTTCCATAAAATCATGTTCAAATAAATTGAAATAAACTAAAAACGAAAGGAGATTATGGGAATGATTATTTTTTTTTTGCTTATAAAACATGTCATTATAAGACGAACAATTCACCTCGTCTCTCTAAATCGAGAATGCATCTGCTATTCTATGAATATTTCAGGTGAAGAAAGGTTCGTTAGTTGGTTAGCAGGATAACTCTTCAAGTTATGAATATATATTTCTAAAAAAATTACCAGAGCTTTGTTTGAGTCTAACTTAAATTCCATTAAATTTTGGTGGCAATCCGGATATCATTTGTTCGTTTGTTAGCAGGATAAAACACACACACACACACACACACACACACACAAACGTACAGAATTTTATGAAAATTTAACCAGATGTTTGCCTTAGCCTAATTTAAATTCCATTAAATTTTGGTAGTGATTTTTTTTGAATGAATGCATCATTACCACCAAAGACTGTATACGAAAGACAGGAAACATGCTATCTAACGCATTCTAAAAAATGTGAGCTCCCCGGTCGTCCACCAGCGCCATCTGTTGACTCGACGCCCAACTAAACATCCGACGTGTTCTTGGTCAGTTCCGACTTATTCAGAGGCGGTTGCGAATAGCTTATTTACTAATAAATTTATATGTATATATATATATTTCATATCGTATCATGACTTTGTAGTAGCATTTATTTATTTTCTTCATATAATTCCTTCGCCCCTCCCAGCCCGAAACTACCCATTCGGCAATTTAGGGCTGGTTAACAACTGTAAATTGGTAGTTCATACATGCACGGCATACATACGGCGTATGCAACATGCCATATACAGGACGCATTAAACCACGTGGCACAATGAACTTATAGGCCTACAATCACATAACATTAGTGACATATAATGTATATGATTATATTGCCAAACATGCATCAATACATAGAAATTGAGTATGATAAATTAAAGAAAATTATTACAATATCTTTATTAGAATAATAAAACCTTTACAAATAAATAATCGAAATGCACATTTTTATTTCCATTCTTCGCATTGCGACTGCATAATTTTGGGATTAATTTCCTCATTTTATGTTTGATTCGGGGACTGTCCCCTAACCCCCTTTCCTAGGAGCTGCCTGGAATGCATCTGCCACACCTTGTATACTCTGGCTAGGAGCTCGAAACAGGCCACCCGTCGTTGTCCTGTTAACATTTAAACTTATTTTACTTTTTCTATATTTCTGTCTGTTCCTACTATACAAATCTACCAAGTAATGATCATTGTTCAATCAATATATATGCTGATTTTGGTGATAACTATAATCTAACTCAAAATCAACCTGACAAAGTTTTTTTTTTGTTCACTCTATTGATGTCAAATCTATCGTCAGCTTACGTCAAATTGTAGCTTAA
>NW_020868392.1:110537-113037 GCF_003789085.1 Penaeus vannamei
TCATTCTCCAGTAGTTCTTTTCGTCGCTGTTGACATTTAGGATTAATTTTCATCTCATTTACTAGTCTTTTACTAGTCTTTGTTTCTTGTTCTTGTCATTTTCCTCTCCTACTCCTTTGCCTTTTTCTCATGTTCTTATTCTTCGCCTTCCTCTTTTTCTTCTTCTTCTTCTTCATCTTCATCTTCACGTTCATCTTCATCTTCTTCGTGTTCGTCTGCATCGTTTCTTTCTCCTTCTTTTCTTTTTTACAATCTTTTCCCGATTTTTCGGGAAAGGGTTAATTTTTACTCTTGTTCCAGGAAAAAATCCCCGAAAAAAACGGAAAAAGGGGTGTTTTTACCAACATTTTGCCTTCCAAAACGGAAAATAGAGATATATTTTCAGGTGTTTCCCTTCCCTGGATCCCTTCCTTCCCGAAAGATTTTCAAAAGCTAGCTTTTTAACAACACAGATAAACCCGGTTTATCAACGCTCTGCGCCGCGCTTTTCGTGTCCTTTCTGAAGCGGAAAGATAATAGCGTCCGTCAGGATGTTGGTAATCGTGTCATTTCCCTCTCCATCATGCACCATGTAATCGAGCAACTCACTCAAGGCACTCCACTCCGGGTCAACTCCCTCTCTCCGCTCGGGTCTCTGTCGTCTCGGCGAAGAACAACACGGCTCCCGATTCACGAGGTGTGCAGCGCGGCCGCCCGGGCAGCATCTTCCCTTTTCAGTCATTGTGACTAGCACAGGGCTGGGTACTTGTAAGATTTGCAAGTACAAATTTACCCATTTTACAAATGGCAGATTTTAACTGCCAATAGTTAGAAAATTTGAACTCACAAAGCCCAACAGGATGATACCCAACCCTGCTAGCAGTCCCCATGCCCAATGAATTGGCCTGTGGCATGTATCACCTAACCCTTCCTTTAGGGGTAAGCATCCAAGACCCTTCAATTAGGGCGGTAAGGATGCAGTCCCTCCTTCAAATAGGGGGTCAATTTCCTCATAAAAGCCCGCGAATAGGGGGTACAAAAAATGGCCGTTTCCTTCCATTAGGGGGTGATTTCAAAAGTTGGGAACAAGCATATGTACCGCCTATATAAGGGGAGTGGGGGGGCGGGAGATCTTCATATAGTTGATTCTCGGTCCTATCTGCAAGTCATCTCGGCTGTTTTGATGACAGAGGGGTTTAAGGTAACGCCGATTTTTAGGCGTTAAATGTCAGTCTCAGTGTGTAACCTCTATCGTCTCCTTAAGTATTTCATCCCTGCAACTGTTCGCTCTTTCACCGATTTCCCTCTGTCACTGATTTCGTTTTTTTTTTCTATAACGGTGTTATAACACTTAAGTACCATATTGTTTAACATTGAAGGTCCAAAGTAAGCCTTATCCACCATCCACACAGTTTACACCAAACTTTTGACCCAATCTTCTTTATTGCCGATCAATTTCCGGTCACCCCTAAAGCGTCGATGATTTAATTTTATCTTACCTCTTCTTAGTATAAAAGGCTGTACTTACTTTCGCCAAAGAAAAAAATATAGACAAAAATTATAAAGAAAATTACGCTACAAACACAAAGACACTATATAAACAAAAACTATCAAGACAAAGAAACTATAAAGAAAAAAAACACTATAGATGCAGAGACAATGTATAGATAAAAGCACTATAAAGACAAAGAAACTTTAAAGACACTACAACTCTGACTCGCCACGCACTCTGGGCCACTCTGAATCGTTGAGTCGTTGATTTATTTCAATCACCTGTTTTTTTAATCTCGTTTATTGTTTTTCGCATTTCAAGAATTAATGTACAATAGTTGTTTTTCTATTCGACCTTATCACTTTCTTTCTCAAAAAAGGCTAGATTCCGGTTGGGCTGATAGTTTTAATTTCCTGGAATTTGGACGGAGTGTAGTAATATGTATCAAACAGAAGTGGGGGTATTCTAGTCTTTTATCCTCCCGAATTATTTCAATTCAGTTTAGTTCTAATTTCTATTTTTCTTTTTTTACGACTGTCCACACCTTTGCATGTTCACCCTTGCAACATTGCAGTATCGGTTAAGCTCCCATAGCAGACGCTCCTCTTTGTAAACACCCTTTTCCTCCTGTCTCTTTTGCGTCAAAGAACGCATGCATCCTTTCCTTAACACTCTCTATTCGAAGCATGAAGCAGGATATTGGTCTCAAAGTATCTGTCATATTCCCCTTCCCAAGATCTCTTTGCAATAGAAAGATTTTGATAATCATCCGCTTTCATGTGTTAACTTTGTTATCAACTATACCATACACTTCCTTAACAATTTTTTCACGTACAAGCCCCTTTTCCCTTTCCTAAAACCCCTAATTCTTTATCTAGTTCAGAACTCTTTCCATTTACCTTATCTTACTACATAACTTCCCTATAACTTTTAATAATACCAACATCACAGAGCAGGCCAGCTAGACCACCTTTCCCAGGTAATTACGAAGCCCGATTTTTGCACGCCGAGAAAAGTACACCCTCGTTG
>NW_020868392.1:138247-140747 GCF_003789085.1 Penaeus vannamei
TCCTGGTACCAGCACTCAGACCCACATTGTTGGATGTGGTACAGTAATGTGGGTAATGCAGCCAAGGAGATCGACCACATACCCGTTAACACTTATTGGAGAATCCTCCAGAACTGCAGGGTGTATAGAGTTCTATGGTACTGACCATAGAATGGTTGTGACTACCCTCCAAGTCCACTTCAAAACTCCCCAGCGGTCTAATGATCACCCTAATGTTTAATTTGGACAGGCTGAAGGAGGGGGAGTGTGCCCACTGGTTTGCTGAGGCAATCTCTGGTCATTTCACAGTGCTCGGCAATCTGACGGACCCTGTACTTCTATGGGATACCTTCAAGCCTGAAACACTTGATGCAGCTCAAGAATTGATTAGTGAATGCCCGAGATCAAACAGAATTTCATCTCACAGGAGACACTGGAAGCCACAGATGCATGTCGTGCGGCTCGTCTGACAGGGGATCGGGACTTGCACTGTTCTGAGGTGCGCAGAACTCGGTCTCTTTTAAAAAGGGACAAGAAACAGTTTATTAGGAGTCTTGCTAAGGAAGTCGAAGGCCATTTCTTAGTAAATTATCTTCGTCCTGCATACCAAGCCCTGAAAAAGCTGAACTCCAAGCGCTCTTCACAGGTGATAGCAGTTCACTTAGTAAGTGGCCAGATTGTCTCAGATCCTGTTGCAGTGCGAGTACTTGGAGTAGATATACCAGGTTGACCCACAAACAGTTAACTTGGATTCGGGCAATGCCGTGATTCCATTGCTATACCCACCCAACAGTGAGAATCCAACCTTCCTAACTGAAGTTAGGAGGGTGATCCCCAAGCTGGAGTAGTAATGCAGCAGGTATATGCGGTATCTCATCTGAACTGATAAAGACTTATGGTGAACCTATGGTGCAGGGGTTGCCATCTGGCGGTCCGGTACTGTTCCTCCTGAGCTGCTGTAGGGTGTGGTCATCCCTCTCTGGAAGGGGGAGGGGGACCGATTGGACTGCAGCAATCACTGAGGCATCACACTGCTCAGTATACCAGGCAAGTTTCTTGTCCACATCCTTCTGAGATGTACCAGAGATCACCTACTGAGGCATCAGAGGCTGGAGCAATCTGGATTCAGTCCACAATAGACTATATCCTTGCACTTCGAGTCATTGTAGAGCACCATTGTGAGTTCGGGTGTGGGTTGCCTGCAGCCTACATCGACCTCAAGAAAGCATTCGATACGGTGCATCGGGAATCTTTCTGGGAGATCCTGAGACTAAGAAGAATTCCAACAAGGATTATTGGACTAAAATCAAGCCTGTATACTGGTACTGAGAGTGCTGTAAAGTGTGGTGGGGGCCTGTCGAGTTTCTTTCCTGTTAGTTCAGGAGTGAGGCAAGGCTGTGTCCTTGCACCAACACTTTTCAACACTTGCATGGACTGGATACTGGGCAGAGCTACTGTTCAAAGTCACTGTGGAGCAACTCTGGGCAATATCAAGGTTACAGCCGATGATATTGCTATTCTATATGAGTCCTTGGAAACCTAAGTGGTGGCTCTAGATGCATTTAGCAATGAAGCGAAGCCTTTGGGTCTAGAGGTCTCCTGGACCAAGACCAAGAACCAGGACTTTGGGGACTTGCCAGGAGAACCTGTTTGGTCGATACGTGATTGTGGCTAGGACATTGAAGTCACAGGGAGGATTACATACCTTGGTAGTGTAGCTCATAACTTTGGGCTGTCAGACCAGGAAGTCAGCAGACGGATTGGCCTGGCAGCAGGGGTCATGAACTCTCTCGACAAGAGTATTTGGAGATGTTGGTACCTGTGCAGAAGGACCAAGCTACAGATTTCCAAGGCCCTGATAGTGAAACCTGGACATTATCTTAAGCCTTGGAGTCTCGTATTGATGCCTTCCGTAATAGTTCCTTTCACCGGATCATGGGGTACTGTTGGAGAGACCAAGTGTCCAACCAACGTTTGTACCATTAGTCTCGCACAGGACCTGTTACCTGTACAATCCATGATTGACAACTCAGGCTACATGGCTACGTGAGAGAGAGAGAGAGAGGGAGGGGAGAGAATGAGATAGATAAGTAGATCGATAGATAGATAGTGAATGAGAGGAAGAGAGAGGGGGGTAGAGGGAGGGAGGAAGGAAGAGATAGACAGAGAGATTTAAAAATACCATTTTTCCGACATGAAAGCGAAAACTAGAATCTACAGAGGATGAGTGAAGCATTTAACGAATAGACGAACCAATGAGACAAAGCTTGAAACAAAGTTATCTATCGGCAGAAGGAACAAAAGAGGGGAAAGGAGGGAGAGGTGGTAAGGGGCTACTCTTTGAAAATCAATGGAAGGAAGAAGGTAGATAATAGTGTATACGCCGCACACATACATTTCGGAGATACTTACATGTGGACATATGTTTGCATACGCACACGTACGCACGCACACAGGCTCACACACAGAAATATTAGTGCGCGCCCAAACATACAAAGACACAAATACAAACACAGAAACA
>NW_020868392.1:148247-150747 GCF_003789085.1 Penaeus vannamei
AGAAATAGGAGATTGTAGGAGATTGTTTTTATCTTCTGATGCAAGAATTGTACTTTATATAACTATGAAAGTCCACATAATGATATAGTCCACATTGTATTTTTCTTTTTCCACTTCTTTTCCTTCGGCTTCCACCGGCTCACAAGAACACCAAAACGGACCGAGACGACCGAATCGGAGGCAAACTGGGCCGAAACGGAGATTGTCTTTATCTTTTGATGCAAGAAGTGTACTTGATATGTTAAAGTCCGCATGGTGAAAACTGAGTATCTGGCCTGGGACTTGATGATGGACCACTTATTGGCCTCTCCTGTTTCGGTTCGTGCACGGGCGCGGCCACTTGGATTCAAGATCTAAAGCAGATTGACCTTTGTCAGCGGTTTCACTCCACATTTTCCAAACGCCCAGTCAGCAGATCTTGTGTCCACTATGGCCGCGCCCGTACACGAACCGAAGCAGGAGAGGCCAAAAATTGTGCTCCTTGAATCATCAATTCAAAGGCCAGATACTCGGTTTTCATCTTGCGGACTTTAATTCTTGCATCCAAAGACAAGCTCCGTTTCCGCCCGGTTCGCCTCTGATTCGGTCCGTCTCGGTCCGTTTTGGTGCTCTTATGAACCGGTGGTAGCCGAAGGAAAAAAAGAAGTAGAAAAAGAATAATACTAAAAACAATAAGCAGAATATGAAGACTATAGAGAATAAGAATAAGAAGAAAAAAAGAAGAAGAAGAAGCAGAAACAGCAACAATTAGGAAGGGGGAAAGGAGGAAAAAGGACCCTCATCAGCAACCCAAAACCCCGGTGCATCTCGCGTCGCGGCGGATCGATTAAAATCCGAACAATGAATCACGGCCGAGTAATTATTTTCCTCCTTCATTAATCACACTCGCGATGCACTTAATAACAGTCGCGTATCGGCCGAAGAACTTCATTAACCGGCGAGGAGAACGCGGTGAAGAGGTCGTTAGCGCGATATTTAATTCGGGCGAGATGAATGGAGTATTACGATAATTATTTAGAGCTTATGGCGTTGGATGTTTGTCTGATCGGGAGTTTTGTGCGAAGGTGATGCTGAGGGTCGATTCGTGATTAAAATAATTGGATGCAAATGGTTGGATTAATTTCATGATGGGATAGGAACTGAAAAGGATTAAAATCAGTGGTATGATGATTAAAAAAAGGACAGAAAGAAAGAAAATGCTGATGGTGGAAAATATTGGTGAATTTTATGATGTCCGCTCTTTATAATACCTTAAGAAAACAAAGCAGAAATAGATAACAAAACAAAAACAGAAATAAAGATATTCTTTACTGCTCATTACCATACCGATCAATCCAACTGATCAGTCTATATATAATCCTCAATTTCAGAACACCGCGAACATAAAAGAACGTAAAAAATATTTCACAAATACTGACGTTGAGGTTTAAAAGGAATAAAGGCAAAATTGAAGTAATTAAGCATCGATATTTTTAGGAGGGGGAATGGAGAGATCCGGGACGAGAGAGAGAACCCAGAAACGGAAATATTGATGGAACGAGAAGAAGGAAAGCTTTCAGAGCCGAGTGTTATGGAGGAGGGAGCTTCTCGCCCCGGGCTCCTACGCGTTGCCGGCGCCCGCGCGCACGCACGCAGGAAGCGCAGGGGCGGGAGCGAAAGAGACGGGACGCAACTCAGGTGCAGCGAGAAAGAGAAAAACGTCACACACACACACACACACACACACACACACACACACACACACACACACACACACACACACACACACTACTTTTTTTTACCTGTTTTGACCACGACCAATGAGCGCTTCCGCTTCCTCGCCTCTCTGGCTATTTTGGATGAACCTTTGTATTGTCTTCGCATTTATGCATTTCACTTCTTAACTGGAAAATTAAAGATTAGTCATATTGGTTCATGTTAATTTAAAGATTTATGTATAATTTTATCATGCGATCGTATAACTTATTATCAATTTGTGTGTGTCTGTGAGCGCGCGTGCGTGTGCGTGTGCGTGTGCGTGTGTGTGTGTGTGTGTGTGTGTGTGTGTGTGTGTGTGTGTGTGTGTGTGTGTGTGTGTGTGTGTGTGTGTGTGTGTGTGTGTGTGTGTGTGCGTGCGTGTGTGTGTGCCTGTGTATGTCTATGTGAGTGCGTGTGTTTGCGTCTGTGCATGTATATATAATGTATATCCACATATGTTTACAATAGCAATTAGCATAACATAATCTGGAAAAAATGATATGTGTCTGATATTCTCCAGCATTAATCCGCGTATTGATGTATTATGCACGAGCTAAAAATCCCCAAATCTCCCCAAACGTATAGCCAATACTCATAACTGTCATGTTTACGGTATGAAATGTACATTGTTCGACTTGTGGAGATATTTTGGAAAACCTAAAGAGTTGGAAATGTTTTTCTATTAGTATCATAGTCCAATCCGGTGACAAGAAATGGTTGTTTTACAAGAATAAATGATAAAAGGAATACAGATTAAAAATAT
>NW_020868392.1:155747-158247 GCF_003789085.1 Penaeus vannamei
AAATTGATTTTAAGCAAATTACCCTCTGTTGAAGATTATTTCGCTTTGCAAATAATAAAAAGAGTTTCGAGGCCACTTTTGATGAATTATCAAACGTTAATTGAGCCGTCTCCTACGTCGTTTCTATTCCTGTATTTTCTTTAAAAAAGAAAAAAAAAAAAAAAAGCATCGCCCGCTTTTTGAACTGTTGCCACAATAAACGCTGGCATGACACATCACACTTAAATATACTAAATGTGTAATATTACCGTTATGACATCAGGAAAATTTGTTGTTATATTTACCATATCGTATAATTGCTATTATTAACAAAATAGGGTCATTAATGATTTACATTTTTCTATTACCAGCATTACCTTGAAGATGTGGCACGGCGTCAATCAAAACCGCAAGTAACAATCAAAGACCTTTCATGAATATCGTCCCGGGAGATCAACAGACAAGCATTCTCATATATACACTAAATTTCAGGAAAATGGTACGCAAAATCACAAACGGAAAAGCCCCTGGCCCAGACTAAGGGCAGGCTACACACGGAAAAGGAGAGCACTAGCACCATCGCCCTTGAAAAAAACTATTCGGACAAACGGTATCAAAGCAAAAATTGGCAAGACCTATAAACACCCTTCACGCTGAAATGGCAAGATCAAAGTTAAAATGATAGCACGTCTTAATAAATGTCTTAAAATTTCACAAAACGAGTTCAAACACAAACACGATATTGCGCTTATGGCGTTACACTGCAGTCTCTGTAAAGGTAATGGTGTAGGGATTGAAATGTTTTTTTAGTGGGTTACCCCTTCTCTTCGTTGAGCACCATTCCTCAGCCAAGTACCCCTCTCCAAGGGCTAATGTTAACAATAGTACGGTTTTTTATTTATTATTATTTATATTAATATCTACCGTTTTATTGGGTTTTCGTTGGTTTGATTATTATGTTCAGTGCCCTTAGTTGCTGTTATGTGTATGTTTATACGTATTTCGGTTCATAATTTAACTTTTTGATCATCTTATCTTTGTACATTTTATTTGTGATTATGTTTACATTGTTTGGACAATATAAGCAAAATAAATCACACAAAAGGTAGTTCTTAATTCAAAGAACGCTCTAAATTATACCCTGAGGCCATGCTACCGCCGAGTTTGCTTATCACCCGCGCTCGACTTTTGTGTCCAACAGACAAATTTGGTTTAGGAACTAGACAGCTAGCATTGCGTATGTTTTTGGCCACAGAAACTGGAGGCAATAATTTTTATGTAACAAAATGCCATGTTTATTAGAGCCTTTGAATTTATTTTCTTGGACTGAACTTTATTTCATCTTATTTTGTGTTACGTATCCGTAACTCTTTATTGCGGTACCATTTCTTTTTGTTTCCCAGTATTTCAATGTCTCAATATTTCAAATTTTATTTAATGTTTCGGTTGATAGCTCTTTTAAAAATTCTTTTATGTTTTAATTCCCATTTTTTAAAATTGTTTTATACTGTTTCGCTGTCTCGCTGTTTTATTGTGTTTGCATTTTCTATTCCGTTCCTAGTTGTTTTTTTATGTTTGCATTATATGTTTCATTGTGTTTTTTTTTTAATAAATGTGTTTTACCAGTGTTTTACAGCCCATCACAAACCTGCCATATTACAAAAAATAACCAAACTGAACAAAATCTTCAAAATCACTGCAATGGCTCTGGTATTATGACTAATGATATACACATAAACCAAAGGGAATAATGGAAAGATAAACTTGCAAAGATACTGGAGTAATTGTTAGAGAATTGTAATAAAAAAGATAAACTTGATAATAGGGATTATGATACAAATGATAAAAACAATATAACCAGTAATACTAATAGGGTAAAGATATAATGGTGATCGTGATTAAAGTGATTATGAATTATAGTGGAAGATCTGATGATAATGATAATTGTAATGATAATGATGAAAACAATCATGGCCAGTCATCATAATGATAATAATGGTTTTAATAATGATAATGATTATGAAAATGACAGTAACAATAATAATAATAATGATGATAGAAACATTGAAAATGATAATTATGATAAGACTAAAAGTAGGAACTAAAATAATTACAACAGTGTTAACGATAATGTTTGTTTTAATATTCTTGCTAAAAAGGATAATGACAGAAATGATAATAATGATGATTATGATATCAATAATGATAGTTGGATAGAAATAATAATAGTAGTTGCTCTGATAATAATAATGAGCAGTATTAATGATAATAATAATTACAATACTGAAAGATAATAACAAAAACAATAACAGTAGTAAGGATGATGATAGTGATAATTATCATCATCATCACTTATTATTATTATCATTATTATGAACATTATTATTGTTATTATTATCATTGTCATTATTATTAGTAGTAGTATTATCATTTTTATTATTATTATTACTGTTTATTTTTTATTGTTTTTATTATTACTATTATTATTTATCATTATTATTATTACTATTATTATTATTAA
>NW_020868392.1:190747-193247 GCF_003789085.1 Penaeus vannamei
AAGGAAAACCAACTTTCCTTTCTTGACATTTGTTACCTAAGAAAACGATTGCCTGTGCACTTCCTTTTCCAGAAAATCCACTTCTACTGATTAAGTAAAATATCTATCGAGCTACTCACGAAAGAAATACAAGACTAATAGAATGTCAACAATAATCAAAAGAACATGCAATATTTGCTCCTCCAGCAGTTCTCAAATAAGATAAGTACTTCGGACGAATAAGCTGCTACATTCATAAACAATTGTGAAACCTTAAATCATTAAATTTCTTATATCAACCTTGATGTAATTTTCACAAGTAACTACACAATTAGCTCAAGTGTGTGTGTGTTTGTGTGTGTGTGTGTGTGTGTGTGTGTGTGTGTGTGTGTGTGTGTGTGTGTGTGTGTGTGTGTGTGTGTGTGCGCGTGCGTGTTGTGTGTGTTGTGTGTGTGTGTGTGTGTGTGTGTGTGTGTGTGTGTGTGTGTGTGTGTGTGTGTGTGTGTGTGTGTGTGTGTGTGTGTGCGTAATAGAAAGATATATATATGTAATAATATATATATATATATATATATATATATATATATATATATATATATATAGAGAGAGAGAGAGAGAGAGAGAGAGAGACTGCGCGCGCGCACACACGCACGCACACACACACACACACACACACACACACACACACACACACACACACACACACACACACACACACACACACACACACACACACACACACACACACACACACACACACACACACACACACACACACACACACACACACACACACACACACACACACACACACACACACACACACACATGAATGAAAATGAACCTCAGGACCAGTGTCACAGAAATATCATTCGTGTGTACAACACGAATGATTAATATATACACATATAAAGATTTTTTTACAAAGTTATATATTAAAGACATTTCTTTGAACGGAATATTGAAATGAAAATTTACATAAGGATTATACAATTTCTCAAAATAGTAAGCGTAAAAGATCATGAATTGTTACAATTAACTTGTTATCGCATATTGTTTATCAAAGAACCTGTGTATGAGATAAAGTTACAAAAGCACTTAAATCAAGAGAAATTAATGGAGCAGAATTTCAAGGAATATGTAATATATTAGAGACTGGAAAGAGAAAATTGTGACAAGAGACAAAACGAAAACACCTCAATTTTCTTTAGATTCGCAAATAGAATGTAAGGCTTGCTTTTCAAAAAAAGAAAATATATTAAAGTTGTAGTACAAGGTTTTACATAGAAAATTGATAAAATATGTCAGATAAATGCTAGATAAAAACTCAATCATCATCAAAACAGTATATTAGATTAACATAACATTGCATTTATACATACTAAAACATGTATTGAAATCTAAAGGTAATAACGAATGAAGTATTTTATAAGAAGAGAATATACTAACCATAATACCTAAAAAAAGGAAAAGCTTGGCAGCCATGTCCACTGTCTGAGCCTTATAGAGGAAGCAGAGCGTCTGACCATTTGAAAACGAAAACTGAAAAAGAAAACATGAATGAACTATGAGGAAGATATTTTAAAATTTCAATGTAAATGAAGTAAAGGTATTAGTTTAGGTTAGATTTGTTTCCAAGCCAAGGACTTTTTAAAACGTTTAACTCCATATGAGATTATTAGGAATCGAGAATTTCAAAATTACTATAAGAGGTTGATTTTCTTTTTACATGTTTTCTAATTGAAGACTTAGTTGGGTTGGTGAGAATACTTTATTTCTATGAGTTATTAGCTTCCTCTCGTCTATCCTGGTCGTAGTCCATGTTTTTTACCTATATATCATGATTGGAAGGACATATTGGTTAAAGACCTCCCTTTTTAAGCATGATGAAAAGGAACTTCTCAATATGCTACTGTGTCTACTGAAGGCATAAAAACTTAACTAAATTCGTTGCTTTATTTCCTCATCAATGAATCTGTATGAGTTGACCTAGGTCTATGTACTCGTCCACTACCTCTTTCGCTTCACCCTGTACACGTATCTTTTCGAACTGAGCCCTACTTTTGACCATGACTTGAGTCTTTTCCCTGACCATCTTTAGTCCAACTTTCAGACTTTCTCTATTCAGATATTTTATTGGTTGTTATAAATCATCCACACGTTCGCTGAAGAAAACAAAATCGTCCTCAAATCTTCAGGTTTTCCCCTGTTCTGGCACCCTTTCGGCAGGATATTGATTTTTTAAATTTTTCCCAAAAGGTAGCCACAATCAGTTTTCGTGAGATGGTGTCGCCCTGCCTAACACCTTTTTTAATTGGTATATTACACGGTTTCTGTATGGAGCTTGATGGCTACTGTCATATCTTCGGATACCTTTAGTATTTTACTATAGATTTAATTCACTGCCATATTTAAGATTTATCTCTTTTTTTTTCTCTTACTGGAGGATGTGGTCTGTTGTTGAGATTCGACTGTGGAAGCCTGTCTGTCCCTCAGCCTGATTAGAATCTAGAGTGTCGGA
>NW_020868392.1:200747-205747 GCF_003789085.1 Penaeus vannamei
TTCCATTTCTTATACTCTTTTTCTGCTCTTAGCCTCATATTGTTTTTACTGTTGTTTATTCCCCCTTACCCTACCTCACTCCTCTCATTCCGCCTATACTTGTCTTTATTTGCCCTCTGAACACCGCACCGCTCTTTATACAGCCTCACTCGTCTTTCCTTCCCGTCATTTACCCTATTTCCTTCCCTTTAACCCCTTATACTTCCCCTCCCCTCCCCTCCCCTCCCCTCCCTCTCCCTTCTCAGTTACCTACCCAGCGTCTCACACCTTCGCACCCCTGCTAACCCCTCCTGCCACGTGACACCCCCACCCTACTTTCCCGGGCTCTGCGTGTGACCTCTGCATGACCCTTGTGTGACCTCTTGGCTCTGCGGGGCGCCTCGTCCATAAGAACAGCTGACCATAAAAATGATAGCTTAAAAAGTGGAAAAGATATTAAACAATAGGGTGAAATGATAATGGTTTCCACTATACCCGAAAGTTGACGACGTAAATATGAAAATACTGATGATGATAATTATAATAATAGTAATAATATTAATAAAATAATGATAGCAGAAATAATAATAACAATAATTATGATGATAATGACGATGATGATAATAAAAAACAATAATATCAATGATAACAATATCACTAATGATAATAATAACAATATCAATAATAATAATGATAATGAAATTAATAATAATGATTATATTAATAACAATAGTAATAATGATAATAATATTATCAATAAAAACAATAATAACCAAAATAACAATAACAAAAACGATACTAATGATAATAAGAACAGTAATCATACCAACAGTGACGCCAACATTGATATCAAAGATGATGAAATGGTGAAGAGGATTATCACACTGATGTTAAAATTCATATTGATGGGAATATAACAATAAAATGTAAGAGTAAGAATAAGAATATGCACTGATAATTCATTATTACTACTGATAGTAATGGCAATAATAATCATCATCTTTATTATCATCATCATCATTATCATTATCATCATCATTGTTATTATTGTTATTATTGTTATCATTATCATTATTATTACTACTACTACTACTATTACTACTATTACAATAATAATAGTGATAATAATAATGATAATAATAATGATAATATTAAATGAAATAATACAATAATGATGATAATAATAATAAATAATAATAATAATAATATAATAATAATAATATAATAATAATAAAATAATAAAGTAATAATAATAATGATAATAATAACAATAGTAACAATAATGATAATAATATAATACCAAGATCAAGAGTGATAGCTATAATAATAATGATAAGAATAATAAGAATATGATGTTTCTGATAATAATAACAATACATGAAAAAATAGTTATAGGAATAAGAATGGCATAAGAAGGATTATGATGAAAAGCATAAAAACAGCGATAACATAATCAGGAGTAGTACTAAAAACAACAGTGAAGATGATCATGAATCACGTTCACATGAACATGGTAAGCTTATCAGTCTCAATATGTTTTTCCATTTTTCAAAATGTTTTTCCATTTGTAAGGAAGGAGGAACGAGAGAGAGTGCAATGTGAAACATGATATCAATGAAAAAAGAAAGAAAATGTTTCTGTAGTTATATATACGTTATACACAATCCTTAGTAAATTAAAAGATGAAGACGTCGGAGCAGGTGAACATATACGAACATGAAAATGAAGGCGAATGTGTAAAATAGAAGGTGAAGGCGCCGTTGAAAATGAAGGCGTGGGTGAAGGGGGAGGCGTAGGTGAAAGTGAATATGTAGGTAAAAGTTGTAAGTGGAGGTGAAAATGAAGATGAATATGAATGTGTCGGTGAGGGTACAGGTGAAGGTGAGGGTGCGAGCCAGGGTTTTCAAAAAATGTCGGACTGGCCGCTTCCCCTTGATTGAAATGAGCGAAGGTGAAGGTCGTAAAAATGCCGCCAGACGCTCACCGCAATTTATGGCAACTTAAGCGCAAACTCGGTAAAAGTCGAGAATATTTGTATGAACGGGCGTACGCTGGGGGCATATCCGTATATATTTATGCCCGGGAATGGGCGTAGGTGGAGAAGCAGGCTGTCCAGGGGCTTTGTGTGTTTTTTCTTTTTTGAATGTCTAGGGGCGCTTGAGTGTCTTTGCGTTACTGTGGAGGAAAGACCTGCGTGGAGATTAACTCATTTAGAGGGAAAGGAGATACCAAGATACAAACAAACTAACAAAATAGCAGCAAAGTCAAAGACACTTGTACAGTTGTACTGATTCCTATGCATACGGTTACCTTTCAATATAAATCTGCACATAGAGGCATTCAGGAGAAGGCAATAATAAGGATTGATGTTGGCAATAACTGCAATATTCACAAAATACTAGGACGCTGGCAACACTAGCGAATCCTTTCCAGCGCTAAAACTGAAACGACGCCTGCAAGACATATAAACTAATTGCACATTAGCCAGGCAGAAAGCGAAGCAGGTGATCTGCAGGACGCAAGCACTTAAAGGCAGTATCCCAGATTAATGGCCTCATAAAGATTTCCCAATTCGTCAAATACTTTTAGGCTCGTCGACATTCTCTCCTGCGAGCCCCTAGTTCTCCTTCTCTCCTTCTCTTCTCTCCTTCTCCATTTTTCGTTCTCTTCTTTTTGTCGGTGTGTAAGCGAGCTTGCCCGTTACGTCATTTCACTTTCTATTCTTTCGTTTTTTTTTCTTCTCGTTTCTTTTACCTTTTCTTCTTCTTTCTCTCTCTTTCCCTTTGCTTTCCTCCCTCCCTCTCTATGTATCTATCTATATATGTATCGTGTGTGTGTGTGTGTGTGTGTGTGTGTGTGTGGTGCGTGTGTGCGTGCGTGCGTGTGCGTGTGTGTGTGTGGTGTGTGGTGTGTGTGTGTGTGTTGTGTGTGTGTGTGTGTGTGTGTGTGTGTGTGTGTGTGTGTGTGTGTGTGTGTGTGTGAGTGTGTGTGTGTGTGTTGTGTGTGTGTGTGTGTGTGTGTGTGTGTGTGTGTGTGTGCAGAGGCAGGTAGTGGTTTCGTCGAGCAATCTTGCTGACCCGCGTTCAAATCCCTCACTCCCAATACCTCGGTATTCATTGCACACTGGTGGTAACGTTTAAGCCAAAAATAAACAAACAGCCAGTCACAGAATAAACAAATGGAATAGAACTAACCTATTATTATCACTATTATTACTCTCTCTCTCTCTCTCTATCTATCTGCTGTCCTCTCTCTCTCTCTCTCTCTCTCTCTCTCTCTCTCTCTCTCTCTCTCTCTCTCTCTCTCTCTCTCTCTCTCTCTCTCTCTCTCTCTCTCTCTATCTATCTATCTATCTGCTCCCCCCCCCCTCTTCTCTCTCTCTCATGTCCCTTGCTCTCTCTCTTTCTCTCTCTCTCTCTCTCTCTCTCCCCTCCTCTCTCTCCTCTCTCTTCCTCTCTCTCTCTTCTCTCTCTCTTTATCTCTCTTCTCCCTCTCTCTCTCTTTCTCTCTCTCTTATCTTGTCCCCTCGCTCGCCTCTCTCTCCCCTAGCTCCCTCTCTCTCTTTTCTCTCTCTCTTTATCTCTGTCCCCTCGCTCGCTCTCCCCTCGCTCCCCTCTCTCCTCTCTCTCTCTCTCTTTATCTCTGTCCTCTCGCTAGCTCTCTCTCTCTCCTCGCTCCCTCTCTCCCTCTGTCACTCTCTCTCCCTTGCCTTCGTTCAGCCTCCCCTCTTCCAAGCGTCCCCTCACAAGTACCCCATTCTCTGAGCGATTAACTTGCATGATGTAGGGAGTATAAAGAGACGTGGTATTGGAGAGGAGGGAGCAAGGAGGAAAGGATGGCAGGGGAGGGGGAGAGGGGGGGGAAGAAGGACAGGAGTGAGGAAAGGGGGGGGGTATAGATGGGGAGATGGACATGAGGAGGGAGAGAAAGAGGAAGGAGGACAGAGAGAGAGGATAAGAGAGAGAGAGAGAGAGAGAGAGAAGAGAGAGAGAGAGAGAGAGAGAGAGAGAGAGAGAGAGAGGAGGGGAGAGAGAGAGAAGAAGAGATGAGAGAGAGAGAGAGAGAGAGAGAGAGAGAGAGAAGAGAGAGAGAGAGAGAGGGAGAGAGAGAGAGAGAGAAGAGAGAGAAAGAAAGAGAGAGAGAGAAAGAAAGAAAGAAAGAGAGAGAGAGAGAGAGAGAGAGAGAGAGAGAGAGAGAGAGAGAGAGAGAGAGAGAGAGAGAGAGAGGAGAGAGAGAGAGAGAGAGGGAGAATAAAGAAAGTGCGGAATAAAGGCCAACGCCAAGTGCAAATAAAAAAAGAGTGAAAGTGGAAGGCAATAACAGAGGAGGAGGGAAATTGAGACATGGCTTATGAGATATTGCGCTGCGTAGGAGTTCGGTTGGCAGTGGATAGACAGGAAAGGCGGTGGGGTTGAAAGGTATTTAGATAGACGGGCAAATAGATAGATAGATAAACATGTAGAAGTATAGATGGTTACACAGATAGATATAAATATGTAGACCGACTGCTAATTAGACAGAGAAAGCTAGATGGACAGACAGAAAGAACAATTGGATAGAGAGACACAGAGAAAGAAAAATAGAGGACGAAAGGGCCGGCGACTCCAACATGCAGCTCTCGTACTTCAAAATCTGGCGTGAACTTTCTCCGTCTGTCGCCCCGCCGTCATCAGCTTACCAAAGGGGGAGAGGTTAATTGATAGGTAAGACAGATCTACTTCACTCTTCCACACCACTGCGAATGAAAGGGGATGTGAGAGTCGGGGAGGACGAGGAAAGGAAAGAGGGGGAAAGAGCAGGAAGAGAGAAGGAAAGGGAGAGGGAGAAAGAGTGAAACAGTAGGAAGAGGGAGAGGGAAGGAAAGGGGGAGGAAGAGGAAAAGAAAGGAAAATGGAGGAGAGATATGATGGAGGAAAGACTAAAAAAGGGTAATGGATTGAAGTTAATGACTGTGCCATTCGGAATTTGATGATTTTTTTCAGTATTCCTGTTGTTATTTGTACATGTAACACTGCAGATAT
>NW_020868392.1:218247-220747 GCF_003789085.1 Penaeus vannamei
TCTCTCTCTCTCTCTCTCTCTCTCTCTCTCTCTCTCTCTCTCTCTCTCTCTCTATATATAATATATATATATATATATATATAATATATATATATATACATATCTATCTATCTGTGTACCACACACGCACACCACACACACACACACACACATACATACATATATATATATATATATATATATATATATATATATATTATATATATATATATATATATATATATATCATAATCATGGAGCTAACACCAACGGGGGCGCATATCCGCATCCACCCTTCGTTTGTACCTACAAGGGTCCCTCACAGCAACTGCCAGGCAGGGACTCAAGCTTCTCACGACAGGTTTGATCGATCTGCCCAAGCCACGACTTCCTAGGTTGTCCCACAGGTCTCCTCCACCCAGGGTTATCTCGAGCAGAAACAACCTTGTGGGCAGGAGCATCCAGGGGGAAGCGAGCCAGATGGCTGTATAGCCTGAGTTGGCGATCACAGATTGTGCAGGAAATAGGTCCTGTGCCATTCTCATGGTGCAACCGTTGGTTTGACATATGGTCCCACCAATAGTACCCCATGATCTGGCGCAAAAGCATTAAGACAGGACTCCAAGGCACAGGATAATGTCCAAGTTTCACTACCGTCTAGCAAAACTGGCATTATCAGGGCCTTGAAGACACATAGCTTGGTCCTTCTGCACAGGAACCGGCATCTCCAATACTCTTGTCAAGAGAATTCATGACCCCAGCTGCCAGGCCAATCCTTCTGCTGACTTCCTGGTTTGACAGCCCAGAGTTATGAACTACGCTACCAAGGTATGTAAAGCTCTTTGTGACTTAAATGTCTTCAACGCAAGCGTACCGACTGAACAGGTTCTCCTAGCAAGTCCCCAAAGTCCTGGATCTTGGTCTTGGTCCAGGAGACCTCTAGACCCAAGGGCTTCGCTTCATTGCTAAATGCATCGAGAGCCGCCACTAGGGTTTCCAAAGACTCAGATAGAATGGCAACATCATCAGCAAAGTCAAGGTCTGTAACCTTGATATTGCCCAGTGTTGCTCCACAATGACTTTGAACAGTAGCTCTGCCCAGTATCCAGTCCATGCAAGTGTTGAAAAGTGTTGGTGCCTTGCTTCACTCCTGAATTAACAGGAAAGAAGCTCGACAGGCCCCCATCACACTTTACAGCACTTTTAGTACTAGTATATAGACGCTATTAGTCCAATAATACTTGTTGGAATTCCTCTGTCTCAAGATCTCCCAGAATGATTCCCGATGTACCGTATCAAACGCCTTCTTGAGGTTAATGTAGGCTGCAAGCAGCCCACGCCCAAACTCACGACGGCGCTCTACAGTGACTCGAAGCGCAAGGATACGGTTTATTGTGAATCCAGATTGCTCCAGCCTCTGATGCCTCAGTAGGTGGTCTCTGTTACGTCTCAGAAGGATGTGGGCAAGAACTTTACCTGGTATACTGAGCAGTGTGATGCCTCAGTGATTGCTGCAGTCCCATCGGTCCCCCTTCCCCTTCCAGAGAGGGATGACTACACCCCTCAACAAGTCAGGGGGAATGGTACTGGACCACCAGATGGCAGCCAAGACAGCATGCAACACCCGCGCCATATATATATATTATATATATATATATATATATATATATATAATATATATATATATATATATATGGGTGGGTGCTTCATGCGCAGGGTGGTGTGAAGCGATGGAGTGGTAGTCTAGTTAGTGTTAAGAGCTTCTGCATGCCTTCTCGCTTACAGCTGCCACCGCTGGCTAGCCTCGTGCGAAAAAGGGCAGTTCTGCATAAGCCTCCCCCTGCCAGTGCATAGCCTCTCCATCATCGAGACTCCCTGCAGTGCCTCCTCGTGGCCACCCATGGAAACTGGGTACCTTGCGGTTCCAGGCTAAACTGAGGGGGATCTCGGAGCAGCAGGAGGCCCCAGAGGTTCAGGGCCATGGCCCACCGGCGTGTGGACACACCCTGGCCCTGCACCAACTCCTGCCCCCTAGCCCCCTGGGGTTAATGGGAGGCTCGGGGGAGGTGGGCCTTGCCAGTCCTCCTCCCCCCAGATATAAACCAATCGGCAGTGAACCTTATAAATGGAGAGGCTGGGAGGAGGGGAAAAGCCCCTCCCACCCAGCAAGTGAGGCGGACTGTGGGCCCTGCTGGGAGGGCGACTGCTGGAGCGCAGGCTGGGAACGGGGACTACCCGTCTCGCCTGCGCTCTGGTGGCCGCCAGCCCAGAGTGAAGCTTGTGGGGGAAAGCCCTCGGGAACCCCACAGGTGGATGATGGGGCACGCAGCCCGCCACCCCCTTTTATATGGGGCAGCGTCGGTGGGTGGCAGAGGTGGCATCCACCCGGAGCGACTGCCAGAGGCTGAACCTCAGGCGGGAAGTTAGGGTGGGGGCTTGGAACGTCCGTTCTTTGCGTCAGGATGATCGGTTGCCTCTACTGTCGAGGGAACTGGGGAGGCTGAGAGTTGAGGTGGCTGCT
>NW_020868392.1:225747-227210 GCF_003789085.1 Penaeus vannamei
GCGATACAAGAACACACTGTAGCTGGCGTGCTGAGGGAGGCCGAGGCCAGCGAACCCAAGCCTGGGGATGGCCTCATGGCGCGGTGATCGTCGAGGGTGTAAGGGAGAGGTCAAGGTCGGCCACCCTTATATTCTGACCAGAGGGCGCAAGCGGGCCACACGGCATGGACACGGACCACACTGAGTACGCGGTCCGGACCTAGTCCACCTACTCGCGCCTTGTCCTTGTGGCGTCCTCTGAATTACTTCAAGGGTGACCTATCCTCGGACCTGATCTGCTGGTCATCTTGTCGTGTTCTTGTTCTCGGTCGTCCTTGTGTAGCTCCTCATTGTCTTGTGTAGCTCCTCATTGTCGGTCTCTTTACCTTGGTCTTTGGTGCATCCATCCGTCATTGACGTCCACACGTCCTCAAAGGTTTCGCGTAGGTCCTTCGTCCAGGTCCTTCTCGGTTGCGGCTCGTACAGACGTCCTTGTAGCCTCCATTTGGGTCTACAGGCGTCCGAGCAGGGGCGTCCTTTCGTCTGAGGGCGGCTTATTCCTGTGCTGGGGAGCTCCTGGAGTTTACCCGATCTACGACGTCCAGGAAGGCTGTTTTCCATATCATCCTGGGGCCTGCTCTGAAGAGTTCCTGGTTCTTCGCCCGTCCACTTCGTTGTGGGCGGCTTAATACCTGCAGTAACGAGTCCTGGTCCTTTTTGCCTGTGGCGATCTTCTGACGATTTTCGTCTCACAGCTTGCAAGGCATCCATGTTGCAGTAAGGACTCATTTTGTGCCGTGTTGGATATCCACGTCCATTGTATACATCGCGAACCTGACCATACACGTAAGGGCCAAGAGAGTAAGAGAAACAGAAAGACAACAGAGAGGAAGGGATGTTATTCAAGTGCTACTAGCCGATGTTTTTATACTAATTTGCAGTTTGTTTTTTAATGTTATTTCATTTATTTTCGTTTTTTCCCACTTTTATACTTTTCAAGAAGAAAATAAGTTAGGGAGATAGAAATAACGATCCTCACATTCTTAAACTAAATACCATCTCAGATGACATCGGCAATATGTGGGGATTTACTTGAACCGACTGTCACTTCATTTGCAATTTGCAAACGACACAAGGCAAAAGAAAAGCCTGTAACTACGACATAAAAAAATCCCATAAATGAAGATTTGTATATATTTACAGTGTATGTTGTAACCCATCACAGTGGCAACATCGCAGTTAAGAGAGATAACCTGCAATTATGACACAACAAATCCTCTCAATGAATGTTTGCATGAGTGAGTGTGTGTATGAAAATATGTGTGTGAATAGCGTGAAGAGAAAGAGCTCACACGAATAATGAATCATAAATACGAATAGTAACGTTTATTTTAACAAATGTTATGATCATTAACATGTTAATACAACAATTATTTCAACTACCACATTGAATTCAACATTAAAGTACGTTATTTTAACAAATG
>NW_020868393.1:0-10000 GCF_003789085.1 Penaeus vannamei
TATGTATATATATATATATAATATATATATAATATATTATATATATATATATATATATAGGAGAGAGGAGAGAGAGAGAGGAGAGAGAGAGAGAGAGAGAGAGAGAGAGAGAGAGAGAGCGACAGAGAGAGAGAGAAGAGAGAGAGAGAGAGAGAGAGAGAGAGAGAGAGGAGAGAGATGAGAGATGTATACGTATATATACCATGAATGAAGGGTATACACCTTTTTACACCCATGGAAATATGTTACATAGAGCAAATCATCACTCTGGATTTTTTTTTTTTTTTTTTTTTGCCTTCATTACTGCAATTTTTCATAACTTCCGGACACGTAAGTATGTCGGGAAGCACTTTTACTTTTTTCGGTCACGTTAAAGCTTTAGCCATATGGCGTCCTGCAGTGGTGCCTCCTGCCGGCCTTTCCCTTCGGCTTCATAACTCAAGCCTGTGTCTTGAGGTCTAGATACGTGTGTACGTTATTGACAGCGCATACGTGTGTATATGTGTGTGTATTATTTATCTATTTTTCTATTATTACATTAATATCATCATTATTGTTGTTACTGTCATTATTATCGTTGTCAGCATAATCATATTATTTTCATTGTTATTATCATTGTTTATATTATTATTATTATCATTAATTTCATGTGCATATGTACAAAACATCCAAGATGTTTAAGCACACCCATATACATACATAGACACACGCATGTACGAATGCACCACCCACGCACACACACACACACACACCACACACACACCAACACACACACACACACACACACACAACACACCACACACACACACACACACACAAACACATACACTCACACACACACAAGCAATAGCATTGTTTTACTGAACTACAGGACTACGGCAATCAAGTTTGACGAATTCATTTCCCTATCACACATAGAAAAAATAGTAATGGTAATAAGAATAATGATAATAGTAATAATAATAATCATTAGTATATAACAATAAGATGGTAATGATTATAATAACAATAACAATCAGCAATGATAATTATAAAATGGATGACAATAATAAATAAATGAATGGCAAGCAAAGGGTGATGTATTAATAATGAGACGTTAAGGATAAAATGCCACGGTAACACACACACACACACACACACACACACACACACAACACACACACCACACACACACACACACACACACACACACACACCACACACAACGCACGCACACCACACACATGCACATATCCATATTTATATATCTGTACATACTTACACGTATATTGATCCCATTAAAAATATATTAAGTAAAAAAAAAAAAAAAAAAAAAAAAAAAAAAAAAAAAACATTATACTCTATTGCGACAATAAGAATCTTCCAAAACACACACGAAATCCCGCAATCTTATACACTCAAACTGAGTCAAAACCAGACTGGGTCTAAACGCTCAATTTTCCAATTTACATATACACCAGAGTAATTTTAAATACATTTGTGGTTAGATCATGCGTCTTGCTTAATTCTTGCATTTTGCTACCACATCCAGTAATAGTGGAACAGAACGACAATTGTTTTATTAAAGAGCAATTCTTCAATTATAGTGGCATTAGCGGTAACAAGCGCGCGGGTTAACAGCTGATTTCGCTTAAGGGTTTGTCAAGCGCTGAAAATAGATCTAGTTTGTGTATTGAATATCATGGATACAATAATACAGAAGGAATGCAGTAAGATGGAAAAACGATAGAGTTATATGTGTGTGCGCTGTCAGTGTGTGTCTGTGTGATAAAGAGAAAAAAAAGAGAGAAAAAAAAGAAAAAAATATATACATATATATATATATATATTATATATTGTGTGTGTGTGTGTGTGTGTGTGTGTGTGTGTGTGTGTGTGTGTGTGTGTGTGTGTGTGTGTGTGTCTGTGTGTTTGACAGTGCTAAGAACAATGATGATAATATTGATAGTGACAAGAAAAGCAACAGTCATGCTAATAATAACGCTGTTGATAGTGATAACTATAGTAATAATAGTGATGACTTTAGGAATAACCATGATAAAGATGATAATAATGAAGATGGTAATGATAATAATAATAATGAAGATGATAAGGATAAAAATAATGAAGATGATAAGGATAATAATAATGAAGATGATATGGATAATAATAATAATGAAATAATAATAATATTGTAAAGGATAATGAAAATAATGATGATAAGGATAATAATGATGATGATAACTATAATAACATCAATGTAGATGATAAGGATAATAATTCAAACAATAATGATAACAATAACAGGATTCGGTCGCATCTTTAAAAAGTCTTAAAATATTTAAAATGTTTTTTTTGGGAAATTCCAGGTCTTAAAACGGCCTAACAACTTGTTTGAGGAAATCATTTGTCAACATTAGACTTTGACATTTGCTGATTAACGCGACCGCTTCTTTGTATAAAAATAAAAATAATACTAATAAGATAATAATAATAATAATAATAAATAATAATAATGATAATAATAATAATAATAAAATAATAATAATAATAATAATAATAATAATAATAATAAAATAACATAATAATAAAATAATAATAAGAAAAGAAAAGAATAAGATAATAATAATAATAAAATAATAATGAGAATAATAATAAATAATAGAAAAATAAAATAAATAAAAAAGACTAAAAACTACCGTGCAATCTATCCGAGAGGTTATATAATACTCAAGTCGTGGTGTTTTTTTTTTTTTTTATCTTGGTCACTGGCGCGACAAGTAGGCCTACATACTATTGTGAAGTGTGTATTTAGCCACAAATAATTCCAGGTCTTAAAAAGCAATTGCTATGTATTAAAAGGTCTTTAAAAAGGTGTTAAATTTCACTAGCTTTTACCTACAAGAACCCTGGATATAAGAATATAGGAATAATAGAATAACAATAATAATACATAAACAATGAAAATAATACATATAACAATGAAAATAATAATCATAATAGCAGTAATGACAACAATGATAATAACAATGACAAGATGACAATAACAATTATAATTATAGCAATGATAATAATAATCATAATAACATTAATAACAACAATGATAATAACAATGTTACTGATAATAATAATAATAATAATAATTATTATTATTATTATTATTATAATCATTATTATAATAATAATATAATATAATAATAATAATATAATATAATAATAATAATATAATAATATAATAATAATAATAATAATAATAATGATATAATAATATAATAACAATAATAATAATAATATAATAATAATAATATTATAACAATATAACAATAACAAAATAACAACAATAATAATTATGATAATAATCATAATAATAGTAATAATAATGATAATGGAATCACAATACTAATAATAACAGTTATAATGATAACAAAAATAATAGCAGTAACAGTAATAGTGGCATAACTACAATCAAAATTATAATTATCGCAATAAATTACACAAGTCAGCACCATTCCATATAAATCTGATGTTCAAGTTGTTTTAGAATAAATTGCAAAAGCTCATATAAAATAATCGGTAACATGATAATAGTAATAATAATATCAAAACAGGAATATCACTTAAACAGATATATTAGGTTTTCTGACCAAGAATCCTATCATGACAAACAACAAATACTGCAAATACTGTGTCTATTGAAATAAAAATGCCACAAAATGTGCATGTAGTGCCCAAGGAATTATCACACAAGGACAAATTCCCGTGTATTTTCTATAATCTTCAATCTATTTTCTACACATATCGTCTACTTCTTATCGCACGACCGCATACTCCAATCTGCTGGCTCGTCTAGGCTGGCTTCAGAATGTTTCGATGAAGGTAAAACAACAATTTCATTTAATAGATCTTGACTATGCATACTCATCGTTCGCCAAAACTAAGTGGGATGACCTCTTCTCGCCTGGACAGAGTGCAAGTGGGCAAGTGGGCGATTATCCCTTGCTTCCTTGTTTATACCTTTTTATCATGATTTTTTGAGAACCCCCTTGTGCTTGGAATGTCTATATGGTTAACTGCGTTTTGATAGAAAACCACATTTCTGCATCTCTACAGTTCTATAGGGTATAGATAGTACAGCTTTTTTTTCTACAAAATACATGAAAATTTGCTCTTGTGTTATGTGCTCTTTACATGTGCTTTGTGAAGGATTCTTGTTGAACAAAATGCAATGGAAACAACGGAAAAAAACGAATTTTACTGAAAGCATTTCCGCCATATTGTTTCACCAGGGCTGTAAGAAGCAATTTACCGAAAAGGCTTTCCATATATTCGTTTTTTTTTTTTTTTTTTCATCTACTACAGGATCTCCACGCCACAACCAGACACACGCAGACAAGTACATGGGTTGTTTGAGGGTGAGTAGGAGCAGATTTCACAGTGACAAGGTCCTGAGATTACGGTAGGTCTTTCTAGAAAGACTTCCACCGTCGTAGTCAAGAACATCGTGAGCGTGACAGTTCCACGCGGGGGGCAGCCGTAGCCGGAGTAGGCAGAGCGTTTGACAACGTTGCCCTCCATCCCTGGCCACAAGGACACGTCGGCCACCCCCGGCGCCGGTTCCAAGGCATGCTCTTCGCTCTTCGCCTGAACTTGGGAACGCGATGCCGATGCGTTTGTGAAGGCAGTTGTGGCACTGCTGACGTGGCCGACGAAGGAAGGCTCCAAGAAATGAGGAGTGCCACTGGCCACGGCTACTGCTGCCATCCACACCAGAGCCGCCAGTAGGGAGTGCGATGCCATTTTAAGTAATACGTTGAACTCGAACGAAGTCTGAAACATGTGACAGATGATGCATTCCATATCATACCTAAATGTATATAAATATATGTGCATATGTACATATGTATGTATATATATATATATATATTTATATATATATATATATATATATATATATATATATATATATATATATTATATAATATATATATATATATATATATATAACTGTATATATATATATGTGCATATATATGTGTTGTGCGCACGTGTATGAATGTATACATAATATATGGCTATATGTTATATATATGTATATATATATATAATATATATATATATATATACATGTATATATATATATATATATATTATATATATATATATATATATATATATATAAACATACATGCATACATACTTCCATGTTTATATGCAGATAGATATATATGTATTTAAGATTATATACACAGATACGATATAATACAAACACACACATGCAACATACACACACACACACATATATATATATACATATATATCTATATATATCTATATATGTGTATGTATGTATATATATATGGTAATTTTCTATATTACGTCCGCATAACCGATATCGACGATTTTGGTATCGTTGGATTCTCTCAATCTCCGCATTGCAAATATATAGTTTTTATTGCGCGGAAATCCCCCCGTTAGCGACAAACTTGGCCCCGATAGCAGGGGAGGGTATGAAAGGTTCCAAGGAAAATGCGGGGTTAAATAGCACTAATAATATAATATAGAAAATTAGAAAAAAATAGAAAAAAAAATAATATATATATATATATATATATATATATATATATATATATATATATATATATATATGCATGTATGTGTATATCTATATGTGTATGTATATATTATATATATATATATATATATATATATATATATATAATATATATATATATATACATGAAGACAAGGACAAACAAAGTAGCGATAGAGCTTTTGAAAAAAAATATAATAATGAGCATAGACGTGATGTTAGATATGCCAGACAATCTAATGGCGGTTGGACGACCTTACCTCACCGAGCTTGACCCTCCTCTTGAGACCAGATTCGGATCTTGTTCGTTCTGTGTATTTTTGAGCAGCTGTACCAGGTTGACCCACCAACAGTTAACTTGGATGCGGGTAGTGTCGAGATCCCGCTGCCGATCCACCTATCAGTGAGGACCCTCCCTCCCTAACTGAAGTTAGGGGGGCGATTTCCAAGCTGAAGAGTGGTAAAGCAGCTGGTATCTGCGGCATACCAGCTGAACTGTTAAAGGCTGGTGGTGAACCTATGGCACGGGGGTTACATGCTGTCCTGGCTGCCATCTGGCAGTCCGGTTCCGTTCCTCCTGACCTGTTGAGGGGTGTGGTCATCCCTCTCTGGAAGGGGAAGGGGGACCGTTGGGACTGCAGCAATCACCGAGGCATCACACTGCTCAGTGTACCAGGCAAGGTTCTCGCCCACATCCTTCTGAGACGTATCAGAGACCATCTACTGAGGCACCAGAGACTGGAGCAATCCGGATTCACTCCTGGTAAGTCCACAATAGACCGTATCCTCGCGCTTCGAGTCATTGTAGAGCGCCGTCGTGAGTTCGGGCGTGGGCTGCTTGCAGCCTACATCGACCTCAAGAAGGCGTTCGATACGGTGCATCGGGAGTCACTTTGGGAGATCCTGAGGCTGAGAGGAATACCAACAAGGATTATTGGACTAATAGCAAGCCTGTATACTGGTACTGAAAGTGCTGTAAAGTGTGGTGGGGGCCTGTCGAGCTTCTTTCCTGTTAGTTCAGGAGTGAGGCAAGGCTGTGTCCTTGCACCAACTCTTTTCAACACTTGCATGGACTGGATACTGGGCAGAGCTACTGTTCAAAGTCATTGTGGGGCAACGCTGGGCAATATCAAGGTTACAGACCTTGACTTTGCTGATGACGTTGCCATTCTATCTGAGTCTTTGGAAACCCTAGTGGCGGCTCTCGATGCATTTAGCAATGAAGCGAAGCCCCTGGGTCTAGAGGTCTCCTGGACCAAGACCAAGGTCCAGGAATTTGGGGACTTGTTAGGAGAACCTGTTCAGTCGGTACGTGCTTGCGGCGAGGACATTGAAGTCACAGAGAGCTTTACATACCTTGGTAGTGTAGTTCATAACTCTGGGCTGTCAGACCATGAAGTCAGCAGACGGATTGGCCTGGCAGCAGGGGTCATGAACTCTCTCAACAAGAGTATTTGGAGATGTCGGTACCTGTGCAGAAGGACCAAGCTACGGGTTTTCAAGGCCCTGATAATGCCAGTTTTGCTATACGGTAGCGAAACCTGGACATTGTCCTGTGCCTTGGAGGCTCGTCTTGAAGCCTTTTGTAATAGGTCCTTGCGCCAGATCATGGGGTACTGTTGGCGGGACCATGTGTCCAACCAACGGTTGCACCGTGAGACTGGCACAAGCCCTGTTATCTGCACAATCCGTGATCGCCAACTCAGGCTATACGGCCACCTGGCTCGCTTTCCTCAGGATGATCCTGCCCATCAGGTCGTCTCTATTCGAGACAACCCTGGGTGGAGGAGGCCTGTGGGACGACCGAGGAAGTCATGGCTTGGGCAGATCGACCAAACCTGCCGTGAAGAACTAGAGATGGGCCGAGTCCCTGCCTGGCGTCTAGCCATGAGGGATCCTCGTAGGTGGAAGCGAAGGGTGGATGCGGCTATGCGCCCCCGTCGGCGTCAGCCCCCTGATGATGATGATGATGATATATTATATATATATATATATATATATATATATATATATATATATATATATATTATATATATATGTATATATATATGTATATATATTGTTGTATATGTATATATAATATATATATATATATATATATATATATATATATATATAATATATATATATATATATATTATATATAATATATATATATATATGTATGTATATGTATATATATATATATATATATATATAATATATATTATATATATATATAATATATATATATATAATATATATGTGTGTGCATATTGTGTATATATATATAATATATGTATATATGTGCGTGTATAAATACATATACATGTGTGTACATATGTATCTATGCGTATATATGTGTGTGTATGGTGTGTCTGTTTGTATGAATATATATAAAGATATAATGTTCTCTTTACGAAATCGCAAATGCTCATTCAAAATTTATTGGTTAAAGTTCCAAGAAAAAAAAATAGTAATAACATCAAAACGGTAACACCACAGAAATCCCAAAATCAAATTTTCTGTCAAAGAATTTCTTCATGATCAGTAACAACGGTAATTTCAATGCTATAACTTGTGCCTGTATAAAATGACGTCAAATGCACGCACGCCTACGTTAGGGATATAAGGAAAATCCTACATGATTTGCACTCACCAGCTAATAGGGAATATCACACGAAGGCAAATATTTGAGTACTTTCCTTTCGCACGACCGCTCATCTAGGCTGACTTCAAAATGTTTTGATGAAATTATAACCAATTTTATTTAATTAATTTTGATACTCATCACTGACTTTCATTTCATAATTCGTTATTATAATTTTGATGATTAGTTGAGAACCTCCTTGTGGTTGGACTATCATGGTTAAATAATTTCGATAGAATTACAGTTCAGCTAAGCATTTCTATAATTGTACAGAGTACATGTTAAATGCCACGCTCCATATTTTCACACTAATACAGGCTTTTAGAAAGTACAGAAAAAACACGTAAAATGTTTTACAAAGTACTCGATCATTTGCTCTCGTGACACATGCCCTTTACATTTGTTTTGGGTTTGGATTCTTGCTGAGCGATATACAAATAAAACAACGGAACAGAAAAAAAAAATGATACGATTCCTTAAAGCATATTTGCTAAACTACTTCGTCAGGGCTGGAAAACACGTAATTTGTGTTTTCTTGTCTTTTCCTTCGCTGTTTTCTTCTACTACAGAATCTCCGAACCACAACCAGACACAGGCAGACAAGTACACACGGGTTGTTTGAGGGTGAGTAGGAGCAGATTTCACAGCGACAGGGTCCTGAGATTATGCTCCTGTTACTATTACTGTCACAGTGACATCTCTAAAGACTTCCCTCGTTGTCGTAGTGAACACCGGGATTGTGACAGTTCCACGCGGGGGCAGCCGTAGCCGGAGTAGGCAGAGCGTTTGACAACGTTGCCCTCCATCCCTGGCCACAAGGACACGTCGGCCACCCCCGGCGCCGGTTCCAAGGCATGCTCTTCGCTCTTCGCCTGAACTTGGGAACGCGATGCCGATGCGTTTGTAAAGGCAGTTGTGGCACTGCTGACGTGGCCGACGAAGGAAGGCTCCAAGAAATGAGGAGTGCCACTGGCCACGGCTACTGCTGCCATCCACACCAGAGCCGCCAGTAGGGAGTGCGATGCCATTTTAAGTAATACGTTGAACTCGAAACAAATCCTGAAACATTTAATACATACATAACATGTGTATATATATATGTGTGTGTGTGTACTGTATAGATATGTGTATATTTATAATATATACTATATGTGCATGTGTGTGTGTGTTCCCCGGGACCCAACAACACAAACTTCTCGAATATCTAAAGCGGGGGTTGCGGTGGTGTCCCACCGACAATGAGTTCCAATCTACCCCCAAACAACAGATCACTACTCAATCGTAAGTAAAACAAAGTTCAAGAACCGCCGTCTGACACAGCGGGGCCAGTGCAATAATAAACAAATACATCTTAGTGGGTTTTCAAGTTCCTATGAAAGAGAGTTCCCGACTCGCTAGGGACTTGAAACTTTGGGACCGATGAGTAGTCGGGCCAATCTTCGACCTTGGCAAGCTCTATTGGAATCGACGCTGTAGAAGCTGAGATATAGAGGGGCCCAAATCGCCTAAGGCGTGATACATATACATACAGTGGTAACTCTTTTGGAGGACACAATTCTCTCGAGAACGGAACAAGTTAGAATGTTGATCAACCACTCGTTGGAAAGGTTCCATGAAGGAACGGATCCTCTCGATACAGGGACCATCTGCGTCAATTGGCATTTTGCCAAAAATGCGATTTTTTGTATTTTTAGCCTTAAAAGCATGGTTTACGATGGGCTAGGAAATAGAAAACCTAGGATAAGAAAGGCCTTGGATACACCTATACAAGTGCCAAGTTACATTGAAGTAAGCCTAGTACA
>NW_020868393.1:62772-67772 GCF_003789085.1 Penaeus vannamei
AACTGGCATTATCAGGGCCTTGAAGACACGTAGCTTGGTCCTACTTCACAGGTACTGTCATCTCCATATACTCTTGTAGAGAGAGTTCATGACCCCTGCTGCCAGGCCAATCCGTCTGCTGACTTCCTGGTCTGACAGCCCAGAGTTATGAACACTACCGAGGTATGTAAAGTTCTCTATGGCTTCAATGTCCTCGATGCAAGCACGTACCGACTGAACAGGTTCTCCTAGCAAGTCTCCAAAGTCCTGGATCTTGATCTTAGTCCAGGAGACCTCTAGACCCAAGAGCTTCGCTTAATTACTAAATGCATCAAGAGCCACCACTAAAGATTTCAAAGACTAAGATATAATAGCATCATCAGCAAAGTAAAAAACATGCAAACACATATATGTGTGTTTATATAAATATTTGTAAATATATTAAAATTTCTACAAACACTATGCAATATAAGGATGTACGTATGTGCATTCATTGGGTTTCGTTCGTTTTATAGATTTTGTAGGCACTTTGCCCAAATAGCGGCTCCCCTCCACCAGCTAATGTCTGGAGATTTGTGTTGGTCAGTTATAGATAAATGGAACTCTGAATGTCAGGAATCCTTTGACAAATTGAAGGTTAGTCACTACAGCCCCAATACTTCAGTGCCTAGACTTTGAAAAAGAATTCATCTTAGAGACTGGTGCAAGTTTCCAAGGTTTAGGAGTTGTACTTTCACAGAAAGACCAAATTGGGAAGGTTCATCTAGTTTGCTATAAATGTAGGAGACTGCGGTGCTCAGAGAAGAATATGGCTCATTATAGTTCTCGAAAATTAGAATAACTGGCACTCAAATGGGACATGGCCAATAAATTTCAGAACTATTCGGCAGGGAGACATATTACTGTATACACGGATAATTTACCTGTCAATCATTGAGAAACTGCGAGGCTGGGAACAATAGAAAGTACATGGGGTAATGATCTCCAACAGTTTAACTTTGCGATAAAATATAGAGCTGGGAAAGCCATTAATATAGTGGACGAGCTTTCAAGATTACTGCATGAGATGGAGGGTAGTGATACCAATGAAGAATATACAATTATGTCTGTCGGGAGAAATGAGATGGTAAAGGAACTATGGTCTCACAAGGAGTTTTATAATCAACAAGGGGAAATGGTTTGCTTTGAATGAATACGAAAGTTGTCCAATGGAAAATTAACAAACAAGGACAAAAGAAAGTGCCTTTGAACAAAGACTTTCGGAAACTATATCGCACACGGGCGAATTTAGTACACAGAGACGATGTAATTTATCATCGGGTGAACATGGGCATCAATACATGGCGTGTTACACCAGTCCTTCCTCCAAAATTACAAGTAATCTTAATACAAGTATGTCATGATGACTTCGGGGATTAGGGGAGGAATCGCAGACTAGCTTTGGTAAAAATTAGGATTCTGGCTGGGATGGCATCGTCAGGCGGGGAATCTGTTTCGAAATGTGAGAAATATTGAGTAGGAAAAGATGAATTTCGAAGGCACAGACATTCACGGGGATGATTGGAACAAACAAACCATGGGAATTGCTTGCCATAGACTTCACATTGTTAGACAAAAGAATGGGTGTGGAAAATTTCCTATTAGTGACCGATATGTTACAAGATATAGTTTTGCATTCCTGAAGGAAGACCGGAAAGCGAATACTGTAGTTGAGCTATTAAAAGATAAGATTTTTGACAAGTTTAGGATTTAGTTCTCTTAACAAGGCAGTGCCCAATATTCTACTAGGGGTAGTGGTCTCAAAGCTGACTTTTGAATGTAGTTTAAGAAGGGAGGGGAGAGGGGGTGGATGACGCATGAAGACTAGAAATACTGATGTACTAGTGTTCTGTGGAATTGCGTTAAGGAAAGCTCAGGGAAGCTCAGAGTAGAGCTGAGCTGAAAAGGGTAGATGGGGTGTTTGAAAGGGCAAACACTTATATAGGGGATAAATACAAAAAAAAAGTAACGAATGTTGAAATGAGAACCCCACACATTTACGTGTGTATGTAAAGGAGGCAAATGAGTGTGGATGACTAGGAAGACTATCGAAGTTTAATGATTATCAAATGTATCAGTGAATGCTTGCTTGTATTTACGTGTGCGTCGCTCGGGCTTCACTGTTAAGGGAATTTTCTGATATAATACAATATATAAAGGTAGGTTGACACAGCGTTTTACGACATGAGGCCGCGGCAATGCATACATAAAAATGCAGCCAAAAAGGTACAGGATGTCATGCCATGACACACCAAAAGAAATGTTACGGCTTGTTTGCAAGGTGTTGCGGCGTGGCACAAGGTGGTGTCAAGGTGCCTTGCGCAGTGGACGCGATGTGTGTTGCCGAAGTGTACGGGATGGCATGAGGCGTGGTAGAGGTTTTACACAGTGTTACGAGGTGCTTGCGAGGTGTCACGTTGGAGCAGTAGCGTGGCAAGAAAAGGGACAACCAGAGGACAACCAAAAGCTATATAATTATGTATAATCCATATTTTATTTTCTGTACATTATTATGATCTGCTATGTTGAAAATAACAAGTTTGCTGTCTATTTTGCTTCTTCCGTTGCTTTTCTTTTTATTCAGATTTGATATTGAATGAGATTTTTTTTTTAAGTATAAAAAGTGGAGATATTATAAATAAGAAACACACACACACACACACACACACACACACATATATATATATATATATATATATATATATATATATATATATATATATATATATATATATATATATATGTATATATATATATATATATATATATATTATATATATATATATATATATATATATATATATATATATATATATCAAATTGTTTCATTTACAAAATCATATACTCTAAAGTTAAATGAAATATCCTCTTCAGAAATAACATAAAATATACAAAAATAAATATTATTCTTGGTCGCTTTCGGTTTCTATGCTCCTGGGGGTTTCCAGACTCGAGGAGTAGCCACTTTTCCCGGGGGACCGTTCTGAAGGCGTCCTCAGGTTGAGGATCGTGAAGGGTGATGGACTTTGGAATGTTATTGGGATCATTCCTGGCTTCCAACGTGGCTGCTGCTGCTGCTGTTGGGGTGCTGGTTGCTGCTGGGCCACTGGCTGCTGCAGGGGAATGGGCTGCTGCTGGTGGTAGTACTGAGGCTACTAATACTGCTGTGGCTGTTATGTGATGGGCATTATGGGGGGTGGGGGCATCATTCTCGACTGCATGGACTGCTGAGGTAGGTGTCAAAACGGTGGTTGCTGGGATTCTGATGAAGTCGAAGGGCCAAATCCGAACGAATCAAAGATTCTCCTGAGGTTTTGAATCTAGGTGGTTCCCTTCAGGCGGTTCCTTCATAACAGTGACGAGTTCCAGGACCTTGTCGAACAGCATGCTGAAGTTGACTGGTGCCACTTATCGAAGCTTGGTGCAGGGGTAAGAGCAGAATTACTGGAACTCGGATATCATTGGGGTTCACTCTTCTGCAGGAGCAAATTCGCCTTATTGAGGACCTTGACAGTGTCTCTTCTGCTCTGCTTAGGGACAGTACTTCTGATGAGACCGATGATCGTCGCTTCTTTTCCCTTAGCTTACTACTTCTCGTGACTGAAGCAGCAGACTGGCCAGAAAGGCCACTGACACAATCTTTGATGTCACGTCTTGGGGATGGTTCGTCCTCCATCTGCTGAAGCGCCGGTGATGACCTTTGGCAAGGCAAGAAGTTATGCCTCACGAGGATTGTTTCACAGGTGATGTAGCCATGAAAAAGGAGCAGGTTTACATGATTGCTTCTTCCCTCGCTCTTCTTTCTCTTGCTGGTGCACCACTTCTGCTTTCCCTCTTCTCGTTTTTGCCAAATTTGGCCTTGAAGATCTTCCTCACTTGCAGGTAGGTGCAGTCGGTAAAGGTTTCGGGAAGTTCCTTCCACTTTCTCCTTCAGCTTGGGGTTTGTTTATCCCGGCTGTTGTAGAAGCTGGAGTGCTGCTTCACAAATTCCGCTATCTCGAGGATCCTCCTCGGATTCGGCTGAAGAACTCGGTCGAAGAGAAGGCAGGATCTCTTGAAGTTGTTGCTTCTTCTTGCGCGGCATTCTGGTAGGTAGTAGTAGTAGCAGTAGTTCTTAAAAGGTGCTCGAAGATGACTGATGGTCTATGGCCGCTGATCCGCCTTTACACCTACATGCCGACCAATCAAAAAAAAAAAAGCAACATTGCTACACCTCGCGCTATTGCACAAGGTACCCCGCGGCAGCTCGAAACACACCGTCGTGGTCGTGGTCTTCCGTGCCACACCACAAGAATGCGTGACATGTTATCACGTCGACAAACATGCCGCAGTGTGACCCGACGTGACACGGGACCTTTCGGCTACTTACGGTGTGTCTTACAGTCTCTCTTGCGCAGTGTTACGACATCGTCGCACCGTGACACAAATTTAAAAAGTTTTACATTTCTTGCGGCTTGCCATGGCTTGCCACGAGGTGTTTTGTGGGCTGAGCACGCATTGACGCCGTTACACGCCGTAACACGCCGCAAGCTAAAACTGCACAAGTGTTAATCTACCACAAAGAAAAGAAAGGTTAGCATGATACGCAAAATGTGCGAAAATGTGAGTGTTCGGCAATGACCCTAGCAAAAGAGAAAGAAGTGAGAAATAAAAGCAAAAATGAAGAATGAATGGAATAATTCGTGATATGAGATGAAGCAAAGTGAATGAGCATGCGAAACAATAATTAAAGAAAATTAAATGTGTGAACGGGATTAAGGGAAAAACAAACAAACAAATGGCAACTTCAATGTATGTGAATGCGCCCTTGCCAGGTGGAGTGGCGAGACGACTCCTGGCTTGACAAGCGGACCACTCACCTGCGAGGGCTACCTGTGAAAACCCTTGTCTTCGACGAATTAAAAACCTCGGTAAGAGAACGCTGTTGTGAAAGATGGAATATTAATCTTACGTGACATGTGTGATTATAAAGAAATAAAATG
>NW_020868393.1:77772-82772 GCF_003789085.1 Penaeus vannamei
CTGCCCATCAGGTCGTCTCTATTCGAGACAACCCTGGGTGGAAGAGGCCTGTGGGACGACCTAGGAAGTCGTGGCTTGGGCAGATCGACCAAACCTGTAGTGAAGAACTCGAGATGGGCCGTGTCCATGCCTGGCGTCTAGCCATGAGGGGTCCTTGTAGGTGGAAACGAAGAGTGGATGCGGCAATGCGCCCACGGTGGCGTTAGACCCCTAGGTGATTATGATATATATCAGAGGAAGGCGAAAGAGAAATCTGCCATTATGTTCCAATAAGGAAATGGCAAACCGAAATAATGTAAAATGAAAGGGTAATGAAAATTGTGACAGTACTGACAGTCACATTAAAAATGTTTCAACCTCAGCTGGGTAAGACGAAAAATCCATGTTTGGATAGGCTCACAGGATCACTCGCATCGCATCCACATCATAATAATTATCAGCATCCTAATCATCAATATCATCTTCATCACCACGACCTTTCTTACTTCTTGGGCCCTCTGCATGTGATCGGGAATGGCAAAATGTGTAGTCAAACAAATATTTCGTTCCGCTGTGTGCTGGGAGGCTGATGAGACATGAATAGAAATTTACACCGTTTAGTTCATCCACCAGCTGATAAAACGCAATGTTGGGTAATTCTCCTTTGTTTTTTCGTTCACTTTGCATCTGGCAAGCCGCCAGGCAGGGACTCAGCCCATCTCGAGCTCCTCACAACAGGTTTGATCAATCTGCCCAATCCACGACTTCCTTGGTCATCCCACAGGCCATATGGCCATATATTCTGAGTTGGCAATCATGGATTGTGCAGGCAACAAGTCCTGTGCTATTCTCATGGTGCAACTGTTGTTTGGACACGTGGTCCCACCAACAGTAATTCATGATCTGGCGCAAAGATCTATTACAGGAGGAATCAAGACGAGACTCCAAGACACAGGATAATGTCCACATTACACTAGCATACAGTAAAATTATTAGGGCCTAGAAAACCCATAGCTTGGTCCTTCTGCACAGGTACCAGCATCTCCAAATACTCTTGTAGAGAGAATTCATGACCCATGCTGCCAGGCCAATTCGTCTGCTGACTTCCTGGTGTGACAGCCCAGAGTAATGAACTACATTACCAAGGTATGTAAAACTCTCTATGACTTCGATGTCCTCGCTGCAAGCATGTACCGACTGAACAGGTTCTCCTAGCAAGTCTCCAAAGTCCTGGATCTTGGTCTTGATCCAGGAGACCTCTAGACCTAAGAGCTTTGCTTCATTACTAAATGCATCCAGAACCACCACTAAGGATTCCAAAGACTCAAAATAGCAACATCATCTGGAAAGTCAAGGTCTGTAGCCTTGATATTGCCTAGAGTTGCTCCACAATGGCTTTGAACAGTAGCCCTGCCCAGTATCCAGTCCATGCAAGTGTTGAAAAGTGTTGGTTTAAGGACACAGCCTTGCCTCACTCCTCAACTAATGGGAAAGAAGCTTGACAGGACCCCACCACACCAGTATACAGGCTTGCTGTTAGCCCAATAATCCTTGTTGGAATTTCTTTCTATCTCAGGATCTTCCTTAGTGATTCCTGATGCACCATATCAAATGCCTTTTTGAGGTCGATATAGGCTGCAAGCAGCTCACACCCGAACTCACGACGGCGGTCTACAATGACTCGAAACACAAGGATACGGTCTACTGTGGGCTTAGCAGGAATGAATCTCGATTGCTCCGGCCTCTGATGCCTCAGAAGGTGGTTTCTGATACGTCTCAGAAGGATGTGGGCAAGAACCTTGCCTGGTATACTGAGCATCGTGATGCCTCGGTGATTGCCGCAATCTCATTGGTCCCCCTTCTTCTTCCAAAGAGGGATGACCACACCCCCTAACAGGTCAGGGGGAACAGTACCAGTCTACCAGATGGCAGCCAGGGGCTGGATTCTCAAAAGAGCCTTAAGTTAAGGCATGCAGGAGGCCTTAACCGTCCTGCTGTCTTTTACCCTATATAAGAGCGAAGAGTATTGATTTTCTATCCACAGTAAAGCCTAAAGGCTGCTTTCCCCCTGCCTTAACCTAAGGCGCCCTAACTTGCTCCAATATGGCAGTTTCCTTGCTCTGTGTATGGTTCGTAAGATCGCTTGGCCATAAGTTAAGGGGCCTTAAGGAGAAATGGCTCCTTAACGCATTTGAGAATCCGGCCCCAGGACAGCATGCAACCCCTGCACTGTAGCTTCACCACCGGCCTTTAACAGTTCAGCTGGGATGGCGCATATACCCGCTGCTTTACCACTCTTCAGCTTGGAGATCGCACCGCTAACTTCAGTAAGGGAGGGTTAATCCTCACTGACGGGTGGGTTCGGCAACTGAATCACGGCACTACACACATCCAAGTTAACTGTTGGTGGGTCAACATGATACAACTGTTATAAATGCTTGTACCTATGCTCCCACACCGCAACAGGATCTGAGACAATCTGGCCACTTACTAACCGAACTGCTATCACCTGTGAAGAGGGCTTACAGTTCAGCTTTCTCAGGGCTTGGTATGCAGGACGAAATGGCTAAGAAATGGCCTTCGACCTCCTCAACAAGACTCCTAATAAACTGTTCCTCGTCGCTTCTTAACAGAGACCGAGTTCTGCACCTGAGAATGGTAAAAAGCCCGATCCCCTGTCAGCAAACATCTGTTGCTACCAGTGTCTCTTGTCAGATAAAAGTTCACCAACCGAAGCTGCATCTCTCTCAAGTCAGAAGCTCACCAACCGATTCCTGAGCTGCATCAAGCATTTCGTGGTTGAAGGTGCCCCACTAAAGTTCAGGGTCTGTCAGATTGCCGAGTGCTATGAAACGATCAGAGATTGCCTCAGCAAACCCCCGGGCTCACTCCCTCTCCTTCATCCTATCCATATGAAACACCCTAGAGTGATCGTTGGCCTGCTGGGAAGTGGACCCAGAGGGTAGCCACAACCAATCTATGGCCAGTACCAGAGAACCCAACACCTATACACCCTGCAGTTCTGGAGGATCCTCCGAGTGCTAACGAGTATGTGGTCGATCTCCTTGGCTGCATTACCCGCATCACTGTACCACATCCAACGATGTGGGAGTGAGCACTGGTAGCAGGAGCCAGAAATCCTTAATTTCTAGGACAAAGATGACTATGGCTATTCCCTGAAGATGGTGACCATCGCTGCTGCCTGACCAGTAATAGGTTTTAGCCATCTACATTGATCCTGCCAGGGCTTCTCACCTCCGAGAAAGCAGCCACCCTAACTTAATGATAACTGTTATTATTTTTGTTTACTATTATTACTATTATTATTATTATTATTATTATTATTATTATTATTATTATTATTACTGTTAGCAAGTACCAGTTGTACTAGCAGCTGTTGTACTAGAACATCAAAGCACCAGTTAATGTACCAAAACAGCTCCCACTGAAAGAACAAGCACTGTCATTTTTTTTTTTTTTTTTTTTTTAATATCATAATTACCATTATTCTTTCTTTCTCTCTCTCTCTCTCCTCTCTCTCTCTCTTTCCCCTCTCTCTCCCTCCACTCTCTCTCTCTCTCTCTCTCTCTCTCTCTCTCTCTCTCTCTCTCTCTCTCTCTCTCTCTCTCTCTCTCTCTCTCGATACTAAAACGAGCTAATACTCATAGCCATATTTAAAATAAGAATTTTTAAAAATAAAAGATTTTCACTGAATTTTCTCAACTATGGAGTGCACATGATTTCTGGTTCTCTTCACAAAGAAGTAGAAAGAAGCGAGAAAGTACGTAAACAAGATGTGTGCACAAATTTTATATCACTCTTGGTTCACGTAAATTCACGTAAATTCAGGTAAGTTTATATTCTAGTGAGGTCAAGTAGGATTGTGAATGTTATTTTGGTTTATATTTTATCTACAAATCTATATGGGTCGGCCTCATTTTCTCTCTCTCTCGCTTGCTCACTCGCTCTCAATCTGTCTATCTATCTATTGATTGACCTATCGATCTCTCTATCTATCTATCTGTCTCTCTACGTCTTTCTCTTTCTCTCCTCTCTCTCTCTCTCTCTCCTCTCTCCTCTCTCTCTCTCTCTCTCTCTCTCTCTCTCTTCTCTCTCTCTCTCTCTCTCTCTCTCTCTCTCTCTCTCTCTCTCTCTCTCTCTCTCTCTTTCTCTCCGATATATATTTCTTCTTTCTTTTTTATCAAATATAATTTTGATACTGTTTATTGGATGTACTTTTGGCAGAGGATCTCCTATAGAACGAAAAACTCAAAAGAAATGGTCTAATGACTTCTGAAGGTCCACGAAATATGTTTTTCCTTGTCAGCGGAAAAGTTTCCTTGTATTTCTTCAACATAGGATTCTAGATTTTTTTAAATATAAATTTGCAAAACTCATATCAAAAGTAAAAGAATGAAAGAGAGAGGGGGGGGAGGGGAAGTTTGATAACAAAATTCGTACTTTAACACACAAGACTGAATGGCAAAGTGAAACTTATCTAAAAGATTTCTTTAACCATAAAACCGATACTAGCCTAGACAGATGTCCCCGACGAGATATTCGCATTGTTCTGGGCGACTTCAATGCGGTATCTGGCTGTGATCGAGCTGGCTATGAGATGTCTGTCGGTCCCCATGGTTCAGGAGCTGATGCCGGTAGCGAGAATAGCCTCCTTTTCCGGGACTTTGCTAGGTCCCAGAAATTGAGGATTTCTGGCTCCTGGTACCAGCGCCCAGACCCACATCGCTGGACATGGTACAGTGGTGCGGGTAACGCAGCCAAGGAGATCGACCACATACTTGTTAGCACTCGTTGGAGGATCCTTCAGAATTGCAGGGTGTACAGGAGTGCTGAGTTCTGTGGTACTGACCATAGATTGGTTGTGGCTACCCTCCGGGTCCACTTCAAAACCCCCCAGCGGTCAAATGATCACCCTAGGGTGTTTCATTTGGACAGGCTGAGGGAGGGGGAGTGTGCCCGCGGGTTTGCTGAGGCAATCTCTGATCGTTTCGCAGTGCTTG
>NW_020868393.1:87772-97772 GCF_003789085.1 Penaeus vannamei
AGACAAAAAGTATTCAGTCATCTACAGCAAGACAACTCCTGGCTCACACAAGCAGCCAGAGTGTTGATAACCATGCAGCTCTAACAACAACTGCTTGCCAAGGGCATGGACTCCCTCAACCAAACGCCTTGCGAGAGTTCTGTCCTGAGCTTGTCAAGAAAATATCAGTACTCTAAGCCTAGCCTAAAGGATCCCATAAACCTCACTGCAGGCGTCGTCTTCACAGGCACAACATCCATCTGAGTCACTGACAACGTCTACTCTCTCCAAGTAGAAACAGATGCGATCATGGGAGCCCTGGCCCATGGGTCCCTAAGAGAAGGACACGTGGTCATATATGCAGACTCTAGATCAGCCTAGATTATGACTACAGCACAGCATGTCCAACGACACCTACTTCCTGACCACTGTTCTCACTATAGTCCAGAGGATCCTTGATCAGGGTAGAATAATAATTATAAACTGGGTCCCAAGCCACATAGACACCCAAGGGAATAAGCTTGCGTACAGACTAGCAGAAAAGGGCAGGGGCATAGCCCTCAACTCCCATTATCGTCAAGAAGATTAAGCCACAGGTCCAATGCTGCGACTTTTGCCATTCGCCGGCAGAAACATATATAAAATAACACAAACTTGCCCTCGGCTAGATGGTACTTAGACGCCACAGGCAATGGCCCACTGGAACTTCCTCCAAAAATAAACAGATGTGGCGATGTCATACTGCACAGATTAAGGGAAAAGAGAGAGGAAATAATATAAACTAGAGAATGGAAAGACAACTTTGTGAACACAGGGCGGGTGAGGACAGAAGACCGGAAGCGAAGGGAGTCAGGTTGAAAATTAAGTCGATTTATGCAAAGGTTGACCGGCTTAAAGGGCATATGTGAAGTAATTATCGTGCATTTTTTTTTTTTAATATTGTTCAATAATGCATGCTTAGCCTATGCATGCAAAAAATCTGGTATCCTCAAAAATCCCATATCAATGTCCTTAGAAACGAAGATGCAAACTCGGCGGTCTTCGGCAATCCCCGGTTGTGACGTCATTCCCAGGATCAGGGAGAATCTTGTTGAATAGTGTGATACACACAGTGCACCGTGAGTCAAGGATATCACGGAATTGTGCCAGTTTCTAGCTATTAAAGTTTGTAACAAAGGATGCCGCGGCGCTGTGTACCAATTCATTGTTCCCATTCATGACACCAGCTATTTAAATGGCCAAAAGACCGCGACAGAGCAAGAAAGTGGACACGTTTTCTGCATGCCAAGCGGAACAATTTTCAGCCTGTGCCAAGCAGCGTACTTTTGCTAAATTATATTTGTCATGATCAAAACAGCGCAAAACAAACTCTTGGCGGCGTAGCAAACATTCATTGCATGGGTACGACACAGTGTGCCAAGTGCATTGCAAGTGTACATGCAATAATCACATCTACATCGTAGGCTTCCTACTAGTTCATCTAAATAATAGCTGGCAAAAACTGCTGCTAGGCTAGGTAGCTACCTAATCAAAATTTATACCTTGTGATCTACCCTGCCACAGTTTTTGCTCTGGGCCTAGCTATGTTTGATCAAAACATGACCGGTCAAATATTTTTCTGGAGATGGCCTGTAGGTAGGGAAGGTAGCTAGGCATGATAGCCTTTAACCTCTATATAATATTATGGGTTATTTTTTTTTTCATGGTCTTACTTCATTTCAGATTGATGCTATCAATCAGCTAATGTCTGATCCAGTATGGATTGATGTACATGGCACTGTACAGTTGTATTACTACACAGAGGTAGGGTAGGTACACCCCAAAAAGCACAACACAAATAAATACCGATGCCCCTCCACTCGCGAATGGATGTAGGCCTGCGCCACGGGTGCAGACAAGAGATAGCTCATCCTGCAGAAATTTTGTACCATACACGTTCGACTATAAAAAATAATTTGGAAAATTACCATTCATTCAATCTCTTCGGGTCTGGACGCTACTCCATGTCTAGCTGGTTTGGTACAACTTCCACGACATCCACAGCGTCGTGCTCGTGCATGTACGGTCCGACAACCATCAACCATTGATATTCCTCTTCTTCCAACTCTTCGAAGACATAGGCACCCTCTGAAGAAGTTTGAACCAATGTTCTCGTCGGAATAATCCGATGAAACCATTGACTTTACTGTCGATGTAGTCTTGTAGTGAGTCCGCCATGTGGTACAATGTATTGAATGCAGAGAATGCTGTGATCGTGTTCTGGAATTGATGTCACACATCCGGGTTCCGGATTTTCCCAGGAAAATATAACTTGACTTCGGAAAAGCGAAATAAATAAATATTGGGGAATTATTTTCAGATTTCCTTTTCTGCTCATATTAGAGAGGGTTTGCGAGCTAATTCTCCCTTTTTAAAAATTTAACACCATGATTATTACCTATATCGATAAATTAAGAATTAAATTCACCATCCTGATGACAAAACTTAAATAAAGAATAGACATTATTTAATTCAAAATAAAAGTAGACCCTATCTAACGGAGAGATGCCGGAAGAGCTGCAAGGGAAGCGATGTGAGAAACTTGCGCGCACGGTGAAGATACCAACCACCGACTGCATAAGCTTGTAAAAATTAACCGATGAGACAGGCATTCAGAGTATAGTGAAAAAATATACACCTCCTACCCACGGTAGGGAGACCATAGTGGAGCCTAACCATGGCTCGCAGGAACCGCATAAAAGACGAAGTTGAAACAACTTCCCTGATCCAGTATAAATTATTCCATTGAATGCGACGAGATACGTAGGTGTGTAGTTAGTAAAGTGTGTAGATGTCGTCGATGAAGTAAGTAGGCTGTTAGTGTTTAGACAATCTTTCAACCTCAACTATCCTAAGATATCCGATAATCCGATTTATTACATTATATGCATAACAATCAATCAAACCACACGACTACCACACATACCAATCATATTTAATAAGATAATATTGAGAGAGTATAATATAGTGTATTATGGTAGTATAAGGGTTGTCTATGTGATGATGACTAGTATTATATGTGTGCTTGATTATGAGTATCTCTATATTCTTCTGGTATATAGTTGGTAGTTGTGGGCTCACTCCCATTGATATAGTGACCGATAGTCTGATTAGCGACCTCACTCAGTATGTTATAGGTATGTTAGGCCTGTCTCTTAGTGAGCGAGGCCGTAGTTAGGCGCTTTAATCAGAAATAAGGATTCTCAGGCCCAGTTATGTGCTCAGATGCCACTCTCAGCTGACAACTATTGAGATTCTGAGAGCTCAAATCGATCGGAACCTGAATCCTATACTAACTGTCCTACTTGAGTCGGGAACTGCTGTGTCTATGAATACAGCTGATTGATCAAAAAATTAACTATAGTGCATATACCTAACTCGGCTCCTGATTGTAATAAATATAAAGTATACGTGTGTTCTATGATTATAGTATATGTAATAGTTAATAGTATCTCTATGATATGTACTCAAATATGTTTATCAGCTACCATTTTACTCTCACTCTTTTTTGATAGTACATGAGACCTTCTTATTATCTAGTAACAATGATTTTATGGTATGTGGTAGTAATATACGAGGAATAACTCAACTCAGTTATATATATTAAGGGAAAAAAACTAATTATGTATATATATGAAGTAGTAAATATTGTAAACTTATAAATTATACTGATATACTCTATAAATCATAGGTATCTATCAGAAAATGATGAGTAATTAACTTAAAGTTCTTAGAATAGTTATGCCTACAGTGTGTGTACGTATGTTTAGGGATTATGTATGATTAGCCCTTACCATACTTATTATATATGTTGTGTGTTATAATATCATATTATAATATTATATATTATATATAGTATATTATAATATAATAATATATATATATTAATATATGATAATTAATAGTATTTATACTATATATATTATATGGGTATATATATATATTTATAACCATATATATATATATAATATATATAATTATATTAATTATAATATAGTATATATATATATATAATATATATATATCATATATCATATATGATTATATCTAAAATATAACATATATCTTTATTATTATTTATATGTTATATCAAATTTTCTTATTCCATCAGCTATAATCAGAATAATTAATGTTCATTCTTTGCTCCTGTAATGAGAATTAATTATCATACAGTACGCATCCTCAGGCGACCACACAAGTATATTGTTTAAAAACTGATACGCAAGCACAATTACTTGTAAAAACAATTTCACCAACAACGTTAATTCCAAACCCCTTCAACAACATGTGCTTTAAACCATCTACAATCATCAGCTTGTTATCACCAACACACCAACACCTCAATACTCTAATCTCTTTCCACCATTGTCCCAGACACAGCCACCACTTACCAAAGTAACTTCTTGATTTTCTGAAATGTACAATAAGATTAGCACTGGTTAATCATTATACATTTTCATCCAAGCTTTTTCATTAACTCAAAAGAGTATTTACTATTAGAGCATCACAAATTTCAACATCATTTCAACACGAGTTTAATTTCATTCAACCAAAATATTAATTAAATAATTCAATGCAAGTATGCAAGTGATATATTGTATTTCTAATTCACAAAAGTTAATAATTACATCATTAAAATATTATCATTATCTAGATTGCAGTGATATTGTAATCATTCACAAAGTATTATTACCATTAAAATATATTCATTCCAGAATGCAAGATTATTAATAAGTAATACATTACACAGAAGTCATTAATAATCATTAAACTATATTTATCTATTCAAGTTGCCATATAGTTATAAAAGGATATATTATGTATGTGTATAATAAAGATATATATATTATTTAATATTAATATTCATAAGAATATATACATCATAATAATCATTATTATTTAACTAAAAATATATGAATAAATATATATATTAAAAAATATAAATATATACACAATTAGGCTAAAAATAGTATATATAGTCTATACTAATAATAACCATTAAAAAATATATAAAATATATATATGGTTTAATATTTATAATATATTTCCAATAAAATTTATTTAATATTATTAGTACAATATAATCATACAATTATACATAATATTACATATCAATCTCTAACACACACAATTCCAACACACCTCAACACCACAAACACACACACCAACACACACCAGACAACACACAACAACACCACACCACACACACCACCTACAACACACCATACACGACCACACACACACACCACAATACACTCACTAAAACTCACACACACAGCACACACCAGGCACACATGCCCATCTACAAATACACACACAACACCCACACCACAACACTTCCACACACAACACACATCTCACACCATACAGACAGACCATCACGCACACACACACACACAACAACAAACACCACACTAACAAAACTTCCTGAAACAAAATCAACTGAAAAAAATAAAAAAAACAATCTTATATTGGTCTGAGAGTAAATAATGAGAAAGCTTCAACTTCTGACAAAGAAAACAAAAAACACTACTTCTGGGCATCACACAGAACTATACAGGACCTAATTAGAGGTACGTACATAAAAAAATTTCATTAAGGTATAATCTAATATCATAATTTTCATTTGATATCTTATTTTGTACAGGATTTACTGAAAATAATCATATATGGACAAATTAACTTTATCAATAAGGTATACTAATCTTAACGTTAAAATTGTAGAACTATAGAACATAAATTACCACAATGACCGAATCAGTTTTCTACCCTACACCAAAATATCACTACTGCTTCGTGAGGAACATGCCCGGGCCAACTTAAATACTATTAACATCTATGACGTTCTATGTTAAATCTTACATGCAACATATACCTTACCTTTCAAATGGCATCTTGCTAATACATCAACAGTAGTTGATGCTAATTCATCAGCTAATGTGTCTAGATCCAGATTTGCGTAATTGATGTACATGACACTGTATTACAAAGTTTGTATTACTTACACAGATTGGTAGTGATAGTACACCCTAAAAAGCACAGAAACACATTAAATAAATACGCGACTAATGCCCCTGTCCAACTCGCGAATGGAATGTAGGCAACTGCGCCGACGAGAGCAACACAATAATAATATGCTAATATTCAATTAATAATCATCAAAGTGTGAATGTTTGGAAGACGTCATCTAGGATCGTCAAGAGATTATCGAGAGTAATGGTGATTAGAGAGCAGCGTGCATTGTGCAATAATTAAAACAAGTCACGATTTATTACATTTCTCACAAGATCCAAATCAATTATGACGAAATATTCCAAAAAAATAATTTTCTTCTAGTGGTATTGAAATTCCTATATTAAATTCTAACTGTTATACGTATACAAGAAAGTAATATTGTATAACATATATATCAGTGAATAATATTAATATAATAATATATATAAACGGCCATTGTGAGTGCTAAGTTAATGTACATAAACATTCTAAATCATCCATGGCAAGAGGAGCTACTTCAATAACTACGATCGATAAACTGTATATATATACTATATATAAATAAATCAGGCACAGTATGCTGAAGTTAATTACTCACTACATCCATCCAATGAGATCAGCGTCGTAAGTTAACTATATATACGCTATGACAGTGCAACATACGCTAGGAGGAGAGCAAGATATATATTTATAGGTATACAATTGAAAGAATATAATAGGGGCGAGTATATAGGGTATATGGGCATACGATAAGAGATATAAAATACAGGTGGATGTAGTAAAATATAAAAATGAGGAAAGCCCAAGACCTATCATTCCCTGGTACACAGGGCTAATTATAGGGCCTCTACAGCCTACTATATAGTGACGTTAACATGGCCTAGGAAAATATAGTAATGCCTATCATATAAAAGTAAAAACCCTAGGTATATCAATGTAATATAGAATGGGTAACAAAAGTGGAGTAATACATAAATAAAACGGCAATGGATAACTATAATAAATAGAATAAGCTATGATACCACATATATAACATGAATAAAGAAATAAGAGTCTATAACGTGAACCTAATAAAATAAATATAATATATAAAGTATACACGTATAACATATATAACTACTATCCATATATCATGTGATATTGATAACTAGCAGAAAATAAAAAAAAATCAGATCAATCTGTCTATATATATATTATATATATATATAAGACTATATCAACCCTATATATTATATTATATAATATAAATAATAATAAAATAAAAAAGTAATGATAATCTTATATAATAGTAATAATATATATACCAATAATAAAATATATATAATATATGTATTGTATTAAATATCAATATAATATGCTAACTATTAGATAAAAGTATACGTAATATATAATATATGATAGAATATAAAATAGTAATATATAATATTATATATCAGAGTATAAATATAATATAGTAACTCCTCTCTCTCTCTCCCTCTCTCTTCAATCTCTCTCTCAATCTCTCTCTCTCTCTCTCTTCTCTCTCTCTCTCTCTCTCTCTTCTCTTCATAAATATATATATATATATTATAATATTATATATATATATATATATTATTAATATATATATAATATTAATACATAGTATTACATATTAATATAACATATACATATCTATATATATTATATATTTATATATATATAAATAATATATTATATAATTAATTTATTTAATATTAGGGGGTATATAAATATATTTGTTATTATATATATATATATTATATATGTTATTTAATAAAAATATATTATTATAAATTATATAAATTTAAATATTATATATATTTATTTATAAATATATTATTATATATGATATATACTAGTATATTATTATGTATATTATATTATATATATATATATATATATATAAATATATTATTTTCTAATATCTAAGTAGTTTATACGTAGACTAGACAGTATATAAACTAATGCACGAAAGTACTTTCTTATGTAATTATACTCCTGCTTTTTCCCTTCTGCGACTCAAAGAAAGTCCTAGATGGGCGTGAAGTCAGAGGCTGGGCAGGAGGTGCCTTAAAGTACCTTCTCATCCCGATAAGAGTAACATGTACGATAAATTATGCAGCACACTACTACGATCTATCACCTCATCTGCCAGCTCAGTATCGGAAGCGTCTTTATCTGCAGTGGGACCTGAGAGTTCCAAGATTGATTGTTTCTTTCTCGACTTTCTCCTTCATAGCATCTCACACAACCTCTACTGTAGTCAAGGAGGACAAGGTACTATTATTTCTAATCTTAATGAACATTGTATATCTCTGTTTGCACTATAGTTAAAGCCAAGATTTGTAATTGGATCCATCGTGAAAATTGCGGTGGTGTGAGCGTATTAATGAGGGAAACTCCCAACTCTTAGCACAGGAAATCGCCTGCTAGTTTTGATAATACAGCAACTGCAGGTAAGGATCCTCTGAGAGTATAAAGACTCGCCGCGCCAGAATTCCTCTGTTGAAATAAATGAGAACGACTTCAAGTTTTATACCCGAGACCCATCAGTGGTTGATTGTATAGCCCACTTTTGGATAAGAGTTCGACCTGTATACCCTATTAATTTACTGTAAGATAGATTAATTGTTGTAGCGTATAAAAAAGTAAAGCTAGCTAAGAATCGCAATTAAGACCATAGTAAACATTATAAAAATAAAAACAAACTACATTAGTTCCGATATAAGTGGATTGTCTTGATTGCCCACTGATTACGTAGATAAATTCATAGACTTTCTCCCACAAAAAAAGTTCTGGAGATATACGTTACAATATTGCTAATTCAGTGGAAAACACTACGCAAAAAGCGCAACTAGGGTTACTCGGTAGGCCCACAACGATGGCCCAGTGCCAGAGAACGACACCGCAGGCGCAGAACATATCCAGTATATTCTGCATAACGAAGGGAATGTGTCGCGAGGCACTCTTTCGAAATTAGTGAGAATTATCGTCACGTGGGAAACGAACGGCGACTGTTCGAAGAGCAACATCCATTGCTCTCGGAGATCTCTATTTCGCATGATCCAGTGTCTTGCTCCTCGTTCTCATCCCGATCGATGAAAGGCAAAATCGCTATTATAACATATTTATTTAATTGGATCGTTCTTGTGGAGAAGTATTTACTCTGTCATCTAGGTTCGTCGCCTCTCATCTGCTTTGTGTCAATTTGAGTGCTTTATATACGTTAGTCTCAATCGATTCATTGCTTGTTAAGCTTGTATTGACCATCAGTTTCTCCAAGTTATGTTTGTCTCTATTTTATTCTCTTCTTTTCTTATTTCATTTCATCTTTGAATTACGTTATCATTAATTGCTGCAAAAGTATATCTACTGTGAATTTGGAAGCGTTATTCTCTTATGTTGTCTATTTTACTATTTATATTCACCTCAGTGTTATATAGTGTTCTTATTCTTGACTTTACAAGTTGCTCATGCATCAAGTCTTGCACCTCATTAACTCTCGAAGATTTCTATCGTATTGATTACCGAATTTGAACCAGGTCCTATCAATGCATTGATAACAAAATTAAAACGGATGTGATATAGTAACATTTAAGTTGCTAGCTGTTGCGTGCGATATAACTTAATTGATATTTTCAATTAATTACATTTATTCTCACCAGCCTTAAGAGTATAATCCGATATTAACTTCTTATTTGCTAAACTCCCTCAATTATACATTACAAAGTGTAAACTTTAGTTAGTTGTTAGTATGATGTACAGAAACACATATATTTGTTATTGTAAAGTTCTAAGTGCCTCCAAATTTCCACTGCAGCATTCGCACATGCGCACGTGTGCATGAATTGACTCTCGGCATCACTCAATTTATATCACTGGTCCTAGAAAAGTAGATTCATTCATCTGTATTGACATAAATTAGTCGATCTTAAGTTGATAGCTATACACCTTTTAATAATACTGAACTTGATGGATTGATAATTAT
>NW_020868393.1:105272-107772 GCF_003789085.1 Penaeus vannamei
ATAATATGTTATACTGACGGTGATGAGGATTTTGATGAAGATAACAACAGTAGTGATAACGATGGTGATGAAGAGTGATGAGGCTGAATGTGCTACAGGTGATGGCATTCGGCGATGACGCTGAAGATGAACAAAGCGATGAGGAGGACGAAGATGAAGGTGATGGCGTTGGCGAAGTGATGTACATGGTGATAGAGATGATAACGATGACCCTGCTGATGAAGATACAGATGAAAATGATGATGATGAAGTGAGTATGGAGACGAAGATGACGATGATGTCTATGTAGATGAAGGTAAAGATGGTGATAACGCCAATGGAGAGGATGAAGATGGAGATAGTGACGAAGATGATGATGACAAAGACGAGGACGATGCCACAAAGATTACGATAAAGGTGACGATGAAAATGAAGCTGAAGAAAACGGTTAAGTGAAGATTCTGATGACGATGAAGATGAAAGTGAATATGATAACATTTCCTATGAAAATGAAGATGATGGTGATAAAGCTGATATTAGAAAGTAGCAGTAGCACTATAGCAGTAGTGCAATAACTGCCTCTACAACAAATAATAATGATACTAAGGATGACAGGGACAGTAAATATGATAATAGCAATGATAAAACCACAATCACAAATATAATATAAAATATGCAAGCCAGGCATATTGAAATCATAACTAAATTATACGTATTTCCTATATATATATATATATATATATATATATTATATATATATATATATATATATATATATATATATATATATATATATATATATATATACATATATACATATATATATATATATATATAATATATATATATATATATATATATATATATATATATATATATATATATATATATATATATATATATATATATATATTTCTTTCTTTGAGAAAATGCAAAGCAAATATAATTCTTCATTTCAGCCCTACTGAAAAATAGCCCGATCATACGTAATTGCATTTGAGAATGGATCATTAAAGTACAACAAGCACCAATGGTAAGCAGAAAGGCAATGGAAAACTAATTGATGAACTGATTATATAAAATCATTTGTCGGTATATTCGTATGGACGCATTAGTGTGTTCAGATAAACTTATTAAAGTCATCCTGCATATAAATATTGGCCAGGAACAAGTTGTACTTGGTTTAAATATTTACTTAGTAGTTTCTCTGGAAACTACTATCGCTAATGTCCGTACACCGAATCCCATGACCACAATTTAGTGTTTGGGGCGGAGGGGCACGGGTTATTGCACTGAATATTCTACACAACTTTCTGTTAACGGCTACTGGCATCCTTCACAAGCAGGCACCGCCTTTAGCTATCAGCCACCTGCCAACCTTCCTGTTGATGCAACTTCTCTTTCTCTTTCTAGACCCTAGTCTCCCAAATGCCTCACACACTCATTATTAGAGGTTCTGCCTCGAAACTTCCCTTCCTTTGTTGTCTATAAATCCGTAAGGAAAAGGGAATCAATCAGTATTGGACGTATGCAGGGATGGCTTAGCCTTTTAATCAGCCAGTGCTCCGTCATGCTGAGAGAGAGAGAGATATGTTGGCCACTGCCCATTCTGATTCACTGCATATGTATTTGCACAATCTTGAAGTTTTACCGAGGAGTAAAGTGTGAAGTCACCCACAAGCAAACTTAACGAGACAGCACTTAAATGACTATAAAATTGATAATGCTAATCAAAGGGAGACCTAGGACACTGTTGATGATTATTAGGTTTGAGAAACTTTTCCCTGCGTTCAACCTAACCTTCCCATCGCTGGAGAGGACTGTACGAAGATGTTTAATGCCCCAATCAAGTGAATATCATAAAAATGTGACTTACGCAAAAGAGTATAGCAGGGCATCACCAACTTATTTCATTTTCTCTCCAGTTACGCTTCGTTTATGTAAAGGCCGTCACCTCGAAGGTGGTCATCTCAGAGTCCTTGGCATATTCCTCCGTAGAGATACATTTGAAAAGATCTAAAATTAACTAACTTTTCCATTATCCTAAAGGAGTTGCGTAGTTTTTGTAAGATCATTATAGCCTCCTTCCGTACTTGAGACCTGAGACTTGTTTTAGCAGTCTCAGGACAGATTACCTTGCTCAGATTGTTCGCTAGCATTCATCAGATCAATACAGTTCACGAGGTTGCGTGTACCGTCTTCTGACTTTGGGAATATATAATTTTGCTACAAGAACAATTGTGATGTGAAGGGAACAAGGGTGGCCTGAAAAAAATCCATGTTCAGAGTGGGAGCGCATGAATGTTATCGCTCATTGCTAAAGAAGGTGACTAGATAAGCCCTTTTAAAAGGGAAAATAGACAAAACCAGAGAAAAATAATGTTTTCATCCATTGCAAAGCTTGCTATGCATTAGCGAGGTTTTGGGTAAAAATTAATGACTGAAATATCTAATAATTATTCACACTAAAACACAAAATCATTGATATCAAATCTAAATTAGATATATACGGATACCGTTA
>NW_020868393.1:112772-115272 GCF_003789085.1 Penaeus vannamei
GGGGAAGGGAGGAGAGACGAGATCGAATGGGATAAAGAGGTGTGAGTGAAAATAATTATAATCACAAAGCAAAAATGCATTTATTGGTTTCAGTTATATCATAAGTAAAATGAACTGACGAAATCAAGTTTGAAACCGCTCGAATCCCATCTTCTGCCCTTTGATTTGCATTTTCATTCATACCTTTGCCACATTTGTCACAAGTGGGACATAGGAAGAAGAAAAGGAAGGGAAGATGGTGAAGAGGAGGGAGACGGGGTCGGCTCGGCAACAAATTTTCCCAATAGTGCGACAGAAGCAATTTCTAAAATCTTGATAAAGCTATTGACGATGTTGATGGTGTTGATAATGATTATAATAACACGCCATTTGGTGCCAAACAGCGTTTGCAAGATGTCCGACTGATCTTTAAATATCTGAATACCCGGCAGTTGAATACGACCCAGGACTCGGTGGGCTATTTCCGTATCGATTCCGAGCTGGGGGCCACGGGGTACTCTCGGGGGGGGGGGGGGGGCATGAGGCAATGAGAATAATTATGACGTCGAATTAATCTGAATTTTATCTCACCTATAGTACCTAAACATAATTATCTCTCACATATTGAATTGGACTCCTTATATAAAGCATTCTTGCCCAATAGTTATTGACACCATTACACAATTCGTTATAAGTAATAGCTGAATCTGAAAATATGACAGGACGAGGCCATGGAGATTACTGTATAGAGGTCGGGGAGCAGAAGGAGGAAGGTTAGGGAACCACTCGATTAGAGGAAGCAAAGTACACCTTCCACTGACCAGCGTGATTACTTGAAATTATCACGATACTGAATCTATTGTTGGAGAATATCAATCAGGGTAATTATTCGTGATCTGTGCAATTCTTTAGAATAGTATGGTAGTTAGAAGTGCGTATCTGATGTTATAGTTATCAAAGAAATTATGATAATTTCACGATAATAATGAAATGGCACGGGATCAGCCGGTATATATTTATCATGATAGGAAAAACACGGATTACAATTTCATTCAAGTGACTATCACTTGTACTGAATGTTTTTAGACTGAGAGATATTTCAACCATCTTTGAGATGATATAAGTATATGATTATGACAATAATTCCCTTAAGACAATGGAAACCTCTGCCGAAGGAAAAATCCACCTTTATATATGAAAAAGAGAAAACTAGAAAGATAATTAATAAGAAACATCAAGTACAAGATATCTGATTCTTTACACAGGAGAAAAATTTACTTCATGATCATATTGCATAAGCTTACTGGTGAAGGTAATAAACGCCAGGAAAACATGATTTCCATGCTAAGATATAAATGGAAACTTACAAACCAGCTTTTTCTTTGTTTAAAATGACTATGATTAACAACACGCATTTACGGTCAGGACAGAAATGAGAGGCCTGTAACTGGAAGACGCAAGGCATCTTTGAAGTGGGAACCGAAATAGCCTTGGGTATTGCAGTTACCCAAGACCTGGATAGTCTAAACTAGCAAAGTTGCTCCCCCCCCCTCCTCTCTCTCTCTCTCTCTCTCTCTCTCTCTCTCTCTCTCTCTCTCTCTATCTTATTCTTTTAATGCCTTTCACTACCTCTCCCTTTAATTTTTTATTTACCTTTCCCTTTCCATCTCCCTACCCCCTCCACATCCTTCACCGTTCCCTCTCCCTCTATCTTCCCAACTCTATTAGCCCCTTCCACCTACCCCTTCCCTCCTTCCCTCTCCTTCTCATCCAGACAAATATTAATTTATTCGTGAAATATGTTTACGATGTCGGGAACACCCAATTCCCTAAAGTCATATTCGGGGACTGGTCTGTTCCTGTTGACATTAGCTTGAGTGTGGAGTGAGTTTAATGCAGGGACGTACTTTTACAACTCTTTACTTAATAGGCAGTTAACTTACTGATGAAATGTTATTTGCACTGTAATGTGATTGAATACAACAATATTAAGATGCGCAAGATACGTCTTGTTCTCCATTGAATATGCTGCTATCTCAACCTCGAACATCATCCACCTCTGTATATCTATTTAGAATTTGATCGTAGACATATGTAAATTCTGAGTTGACACGCTCTACGCTACACACATTCATTCACTGTTACTATCCTTTCACATCTCATCTTATGCTCTCTCTTAGTCTCTTATATATATGCACTCTGTCACCTCACTTCACTATCTTCAGTGTTATATTTTTATGTTATCTCGATTGCTCATCTAGCTATCGGCTTATTGAGGGGTATTATGGTACTTACTTCTCACCTTCTTCTATCTTACTTTCTCTCTTACTCATACTACTACTCGTTCATATATATATATATAGGTATATTATTTTATACTATATATATATAATATATATGTAATATATATTTGTTAGTTTATCTATATGCCTTTCTCTATGGTTTTCCTTTTTCTCTCTCTTATTATATTGTACTTGCTTATATATATGTATTTTCTCTCTCCTATCCTTCATTATTTATT
>NW_020868393.1:120272-127772 GCF_003789085.1 Penaeus vannamei
TACAGATACATATATATATAGATAGATAGATAGATAGATATAGACTAGATAGATATATATAGATATATATATAGATAGATAGATAGATAGATAGATATATATAGATAGATATACTTTTCTTTTTCTTTCTCTCTCCCTCCGTAGAAAGAGAAAGAGAGACTGACAAACGAACACAGACAAAGCGACAAACAAAGACAGACAGACAGACACCACAACGAAAGAAAGAGGCAAAAGGAGAACTCGAAACTCTACCTGAAGGCGAAGGGTTGAGGTGAGCCTCCACGCTGCACGTAACATTGAGTTCTTCTTGCTTCCCTGCGCCGTACACCACCTTCTGTCCCTCCGCGCACAGGGGGGCAACTGCGGTAAACATGGAAGTTAGTATTGCGCCTCGGAGGACAATGGTCTCCTGCTTGCTTGTGTGAGTGTGTGTGTGTGTAGTGTGTGTGTGTGTGTAGTGTGTGTGTGTGTAGTGTGTGTGTGTGTGTGTGTTGTGTGTGTGTGTGTGTGTGTGTGTGTGTGTGTGTGTGTGTGTGTGTGTGTGTGTGTGTGTGTGTGTGTGTGTGTGTGTGTGTGGTGTTTGTTTATGTGTCTTTGTTTTGTGTATTTTTTGTTATGTTTGTGTTTCACTCTTATATTTGTTGTTTTTATATATTATATTTATATTTTTATATTATGTTCGTGCGTATCTGAATAACTGCATATATCCTTATAAATGCACTCTGTTTACATAGACCATAAACACACAAAAATATAGAACCCAGAGAGCAAAAATACCTACACCACAACCCCTAGCACAGCACGGGTCAAAGAACCTAGTAATTAAAATGCCTGGCACATCGTCTGAGCTGCCGTCACTCCTCCCTCGGGAATCAGTGCCACCCTTCAGTGCCACCTCTCCCCTCCGTGGCACTCTGGCACCCTTACACAATCTTCTTACCCGACCATGAACTTTCAACGGCCCGGGAAGATAATCACTTGGCACGCAGGAATTAATTAACAAGATTTGGTTGGCCGTGTTTGTTGAGCTAATAATGATGAGATCAAACTAATTAAGCTACGGTGGCTTATTCCTCCAGCTGGTAAGATTCGCGGATTGTTGCCCTCCAGTTGGTTTAGCGATGCGCGACCGAGTTTTGCAGCGTAATTTGCATTTTTTTTATTGATTATATATGTGCTTGGTTCAGGTTCATTGGGTGGCGATCGGTGGGATTAAAGCCTGTTGGATAAAACTCTGGTGTATGGCCTCGCACGCGTGCTGTACGTACAGAGTGTGTGTGTGTGTGTGTGTGAAAATTAACACACACACACACACACACACACACACACACACATCGCCAATCCAACCACAAAAATAAGAACCGTGCACGCAACACACCGACACACACAAAACAGAAAAAAAAAAAATCAAGGCAACACAGAGCCCAAATAATTTTTCATTTACTTACACTTGACGCTCAGCTGAACCGAGTTGGACTCGCTGCTGCCGTGGAGGTTGGCTGCCGTGCACTTGTAGTCTCCTGACGATGCGCGGGTGACGCTCTGCAGCACTAGACTCTGGTTGCTCTGTATCACTCCCGCTGATACGTTATGATTCAGTTCCTCGCCCTGGAAAGAATAGATGATTTGGTTGTAAAAATTATCTTTATCAGTATTGCGATTTATGTTTTATGATTTATGATTTATGTTGTTCTTTAATAGTGTCTGATGCTGAGGGTTGTAAGCATTATCATTATTATCAATATTACGATTTATGTGGTTCTTTATGTTGTCTGATGCTAAGGGTTATAATCATTATCATTATTATCAATGTTACGATTTATGTGGTTCTTTATGTTGTCTGATGCTAAGGGTTATAATCATTATTATTATTATCAATATTACGATTTATGTGGTTCTTTATGTTGTCTGATGCTAAGGGTTATAATCATTATCATTATTATCAATATTACGATTTATGTTGTTCTTTAACAGTGTCTGATGTTGAGGGTTTATTTTGGAAATATAAAAGTATGAGACAAAAGAAGCCTTTTCAGCATTGCAGTTGCATATAAAGGCTTTCATTTGCGCAAAGAGAGAACTTCGAATGGGATGATTTGCAACAAATGGATTGGCGAAGCGTGAATCGACAAAACAAGTTCCCGGAGACAATTCGCAAATCTAATTTACTACACATCACGTCATCAGTGTCTACACAATGGGACGAGGGGGTAATTAGCTGGATCTAATGAATGCGAGGAGCAACGACCCACTAATTATGAATGCTTTTCGTCACACGAGAATGACAATGATGAACTGCTTTCTCCAGATGCAATAATCGGGTTACGTTGCAAACCGGGGTTCATTTGCGATGCTTTTACGTAGAAATGCACGCGTTTGGTTGGGGTTTGGATAGATGAGTCAACATAAATAATGGCCTCATTTTTAGCATTGTTGTTGACGGGGAATGAGCTACCATTCCTATAACTAATATAATGTCACTGTTTTAAGTAACAGTTTTGATAAAAATATCATTGCATTCACTGATATTGACATTACCATCGGAATCAGTATTCATATTGTCATATTATTAGCGTCAGTAACACTACTGTCTATAATGATAATAAAGACAATGATAATGATAACAATGATGGTGATAATGATAATGATAATAACAATATTAAATTGATGATAATAATAATAATCGTGATGACTGAGGAGGAGGATGATAAACATATTGATAATAATAATTATGATAATAACAATGATAGTGATAATAATAGCAGTATTAATAATAATGATAGTCATAAAGATAATAATCATAACAAGAATATAAATAATAATGATAATTATAGTAATAATGAAAATAATGATAACATCAATCTTACCACTATAATTTTTTGTTATTATCATTGTTACTATTAACATGATTATCATTCTCATTACCATCATTATCATTGTGATCTGTATCATTATCGTCACTCATATCATCATCCTCAATAGCATCATGCCCATCCTCATCATTATCATTAACATCATACTATATCATACTATTACTACCAGTAGCGGTATTTCCGTCCTTATTATCCTCGCATTTAGCACTATTTACATTCGCTCTTTTCCTACAAGGAGCGCTACACTATAAAGATTTCAAAAGGCAAGTCATCGGCGTAAACTTTTAATGGCAATACCAGTCTTTTAAGAACAGAGAAATTCATTTGCGTTTCAAGTGTAAATCAGGAGGTTTTGATCACATTCTGCGGAAGTAATGATCACCTTTGCTTCGGAGAGAAGAATGATTCAGTCTGTTTCCTTCTAATCTGTAAATGGGCTTTGCCGGCTTGGATGTTTTCTATCTCAGAAATTGTAAAATTGGTATTAGAAGATGTCAGCTTTTGAATCATTCAGATGTGAAGATTGAATATATGTTTGCTTATATACATACATACATACATACATACATACATACATACATATATATATATATATATATATATATATATATATATATATATATATATCTATCTATCTATCTATATCTATCTATCTATCTATCTATATCTATCTATCTATCTATCTATCTATCTATCTATCTATCTATCTATCTATACATATATATTTATATATATAATATATTTTATTTATACACGCATATATATAATATATGTGTGTGTGTGTGTGTGTATGTATATATATAGATAATATATACTATATATATATATATAATATATATATATATATATATATAATATATATATTTATATATGCTAACACACGTATACATACGTACATACAACATGTGTGTGTGTGTGTATAATATATATATATATATATATATATATATATATATATATATATATATATATATATTATATATTACACACGTATACATACATACATACAAACGTATTATATATATATATATATATATATATATATATATTATATATATATATATATATATATATATATATATATATATATATATATATATATATATATATATATTATATATATATATATATATATATATATATATATATATATATATATATATATATATATATATATATATATATATATATATATATATATATATATATATATATATATATATATATATATATATATATATATATTGCATGTTGTGTGTGTGTGTGTGTTGTGTGTGTGTGTGTGTGTGTGTGTGTATGTGTTTTGGTGTATGTGCGTATGTGCGTATGTGTGTATGTGTGTGTGTGTATGTGTGTCTGTGTATGTCTGTGTGAATGAAATACACTGTACACTCATACTAAATATAATTCTCGTTTACATGAATCATTTGCAGTACTTTGCATCTCGTATCTATATAGCATGTTTTCAAATTCTTCAACAGGCCATATTTTCTGGAACAGGGGATTGTTCCCACAAAGTTGAACAATTCTACATTTCTGGGGGGCAAGGACACCACAATTAAGGGAATCATAACTGTTATTATCATTATTTCCGTTACCATAATTTCAATTAACATTTTTTTAATGGTTATTACTAAAAGAAGAAGCAACAGTTTCTTTTTTACTATTACTACTACTGTATTATCAAGATGATTATTCTCAGCATCAGTTTAATCATCATCTTCATCAAAATGAACATCATCATCGTCGTCATCAGCAGCATCATTATCATCATAATGGTTGTCGTCATTATGATCATTATTGCTTTTTTGGTTATCGTATGGTTGCTATCACTATTATCATTATAATATCTATTTCTAGTTTTTCCAAGTTTTTTTTTTTTTTTTTTTTGCATTCCTAATCGTCAATATATGTAAGAGAACAGATCACATAACTAATGAATATATACTCTAGCGACTTAATTACATATTCAAAAAACGAAAAAGAAAAATGAAAACCCCAAGATACAGCTTCTATAAATGTAATAGATTTTATTTCTAGAATACATATCTCATATCTTTTGTACAGGACCAATATCAACCCTTCACTCAGTACGGATAAAGTACTGGATTAAAAATGGTGGTCAGTGCAGAAACGGGTTTTATCTCTCCAACAGCGATTAAAATATTCAGAACTGCGTTTGCTACAGACAAATGATAGACTGTTGGATATCAGAGGAATTCATATCATTAACTTTTAATACAGACGATGCCAATGTTTATCCCGGAGAGTTTGTTTCTTCTTTGACATAAACAAACAGAAATCAGAATCCTATTTGTTCTATTTTTACGATTTTTTTTTCTTCTTCTTCTTCCATCGCTTCCCTTATTCTTACTCTATTCTTAATCTGAACTTGAATACGTCAACACCAAAGGTTTCTCTCTGTGTGCCAGCACGTGTAAATATTTATTTTCAGCTACTTCATATTCCAAGCTATTTTTCGGGATGGCTTGAGCATCAGCAAGAGAAATTAGGCAACTTTGCATATTAGATTGTTGAGTTTTAGCTAATAAAGGAAAAACTTTTTTTTTTCTTTTTTTTCTCTCTCAATCACTTAATCTCGTTCAGACTCTTTGTATGCTGGTCTGGTAACGTCTCTCTGTCTGTCTGTCTCTTGTCGTTTTGTATCTGCTTATCTATTTGTTTGCCTCGCCCCCGCTATCTCTCCTCTCTCTCTCCTCTCTCTCTCTCTCTCTCTCTCTCTCTCTCTCTTCTCCTCTCTCTCTCTCTCTCTCTCTCTCTCTCTCTCTCTCTCTCTCTCTCTCTCTCTCTCGCTCTCTCCCTTCTTTTCCTTTTGATCTATCAGGAATAAGCTATTGGCTTAAACTAGGGCTTATGCATATGAAGAGATACGAAAATGAGATTCACGAAGAGCATTGAAAATTAGTTCCTTTTTGGTAAAAGATGGATGGCTGATTTCCCTTTCAAATGGCGGACAAGTATGTGTTTTTTTTCTTATAGATTCCAAGAGCGAAACTCAGTTATGGATTTGCTGGTAGGTATCGCATTTATGCCGACAGCAACGATCACTAATTTGATGCAGTTGATATAAACTGTAAAACGAATATTCCTGCTGACATTTGTTAATGCTTTTAACACGAAAAAAAGAGAAAATAACAAAGTTTAGAGTTCAAATTGTCATCAGTTTCATCACTCTTCATTATTCACCAGTATCTTATTAGCCGAAGGTGCTAAAAACTGCAACAGGAACTCATATGATTGATTATGCACCAGAAGCATCTGTTCGCCGCTGTTGATGCATAATCAAGCCATTGTGGTGCATGTTATGTTGTTGTTTCGTTTCTGGACCTCGATATAAAAAGCAAGCGATATTGCCCTAACAAACACACTGGCCCGTGGCGTGAACTCTATAATGAAGTAAATGCACAACTGGAAGATAAAAAAAAAAAAAAAATCCAAAAGCATATCTAGAACAAAGCTCTATTTCTCTGTCAGGGATTAAAACTCGATAGAACCAACAGAACCACAACAAAGCAAACACCAAAAATAATAGTAAAATCAATCTAAACCTGCTACAAAGAGAGAACAAGACTCGCCCAAGGGTTCTTCGAACGCCAACTGACGAAGGAAATTCTACCTGAATTCTCGGTTCGACGACACTTCGTCTTAATAAAGGTGTTGGTGGGGTCCTGGAGCTCGTGTCTTTTGCGCGCTAACGGAAGACCCACGCCGCTCATTCGCTCAATGCTCTCTGCTCTCACTCATGCATCCTCTACGTTGACCTTGTGACGCACGTAGTTCGACTTCATGATTTGTGTTGAGGGTAGGTATTTATACAGACTGCTAATTTATTTCTTTATTTTTTTTGTTGTTTTTTGTTTTTTTTTTTTGTTATTTTTTTTTTGTGATTTTTGTCGTTTGTCTTGTCACTTTATTTTTTCTGCTTCTTTTTTTGGGTAGAGATTTGGAGGGCGAAATATTGTGACTAATCAATTGCTTGTGTTGGAAGTAAGGTAGGCTAGTAAGGTAAGTGGATAGTACTTTGTGTTATTATCTTTTCTTTTTTCTTTTATATAGGAATCTCTGGTTTTCAGCAATTGGAAATGAAATTGTTTCTAGACATGTGAGTAGCAAGGACATTTAATTAGAACATTTAGGAAGGAGAGAGGGAGAGGTTCAGAGAGATTAGCTAGAGTAGAGAGCAGTGATTACGAGAGAGAGAGTAGCAGAGAGAGGAGAGGAGAGAGAGAGAGAGGAGAGAGAGATGAGATGAGAGAGTTAAAAAGAGTGCGAGAAAGGAATGCGAGAAAGAGTGCGAGAAAGAGAGAGAGAGAGCGAGAGCGGAGAGGTCAAGAGGCAGAGGTAAGCAATGGTGCGAGAGAGAGAGGAGAGCACGTCACTGGAGATAGTAGAGAGCAAGATGGTAGAGAGAGAGAGAGCAGAGAAGAGAGAGAGAGAGCGAGCGAAGAGCGAGCAGGTAGAGAGACCGAGCCCGAGCACGAGGCTCCGAGAGCGAGGAGTAGATTCGAGCTACAGATAAGCCAGAAGAGCCCAGTCTCACTCAAGAGAGTGGCAACTAGATTACAAAGTAACGTCCCAAAAGCAGTGTGCACCAAATCGACGCCTG
>NW_020868393.1:157772-165272 GCF_003789085.1 Penaeus vannamei
GTAATATACTATACTATATATACTATAATATATATATACAAATATAATACTTACTATATAGTTATTATATATCATTCCCACTCTCTTTACTTATATATATATCTATATATGTGTATATTATAAATATTATACTATATATTATAATAATATATATATATATATAATATATATGTGTGTGTGTCGCCTCCGTGTGTGTTTTCGTTGAGATGCTGTGCGCTCTTTTGTGTGTGTACTGTGTGTGTCTGGCCGGCGATTTCGTGATTTTGCTATCTCCTTGCTTCGTGTTCCTTGCTCAGCTTCATGCGCAACTACTGGGTCATTTTTTTTTGTGTGTGTGTGTTACTGGTCCTTTTCTCCTCTTGTCCTTCTCTGTGTGCGTGTGTGTGTGTGTGTGTTCCATGTGTGTATCGTGCTATTGCCCCATGTGTGTGGCCGGCAGGTTTGTTGCTGGTTGCCACCTCCCTGTGTTATGTGTGCTGCTCTGGTGTGTGTGTTGTGTGTGTTCGTGTTTGTGTGTGCTGCTCTTGTGCACCCATCGCTACTGCTGTCAGTTGTTGTGGAACTGTTTCCCATCTGTGTGTATGTATGTGTGTGCCTACATGTGTGTATGTGTGTGTGTGTGTGTGTATGTATGCATGACCTGTGTGTGTTAATGTGTAGTGTGTGTGTACCGGCTCAGTGTGTGTGTTGTGTTCGTGGTTAGTATGGTGTGTGTGTCGTCTTGTTGGTGGCTTGTGCTGTTCATTATATCTGTGTGTGCTATGTGGGTAGTGTGGTTGTGTGATTGGTATGTGGTGTGTAGTGTTTGTGTGTGTTGTGTGCTGTGTGTGTGTGTTTGTGTGTGTGTAGGTTTGATGTGTTGTGTGTGTGTGTGTGTGTGTATGTGTGTGTGTGTGTGTGTGGTGGTGTGTGTTGTGTGTATGTGTATGTGTGTGTGTAGTGTGTGTGTGTGTAATTGAAAATCAGCCAGTGAGGAGGAACGAGGAAAATTCCATTGTAATCCCAAACGACAGGGTTGACACAGTAAAGACAAAAATGATTGGACAAATAAGTTTGCAAATAAAGGAATAAACAAATAAGCGAATGAATAAACAAAATGAAAAGAAAAATAAACATGTTCTCTACCGGAAGCCATGGCCATTGAATCATCTATTGCTCGATATGAAAGGCGAATCTGGAGGTATGTTTGTTAACGATTAAAGATCTAGAATATTCCTCGAGTGATGAGTCATGGACGAGGCTCATCCATTTTCGAATGAGATTTTATTTTACGGAGAAGCGACACGTTCTGAGAATACTTTGTTTCAGACACGAACGCACACATTCATAAATAAAATATGGAGTTTGTGTCTTCACAATATATATATAGATAATCCGTGATGGCCCTGGTTTAAGAACCGACATCACGGAAAGTTGCAAATTAGAGGGCATATATATATATAATATATATATAATATATAATATATATATATATTATATTATTATATATATATATATATATACTATATATATATATATATGTATACATGTGTTATGTATAATAATATATATATATCTATATATACTAATATGAGTATATATATAGCTATATATATATATATATATGTATGTATGACTATACATGGTATGTATAGAAAAAGATATACTATATATTTATACTTATATTTAATATATATTAGTATATATATATATACTATAACATATATATATAGTATGTGTGTCCCTCCCTGTGTGCTATGTTTTGAGTGTGTGTGTGTGTGTGTCGTGTGTGTTTGCTTGTGTGGCTGTGTGCTGTGCCCTGTTTGTGCTGTCTGTGTGCGTTGGTCCGTGTCTTGGCTGTGTGTGTATATATATATATATAATACTATATATATATATACTATTATAACTACTTAAGGTATATAGTATAATACTATAACATATATATATTACTATAAATATATATTATATATATTATATAATATATATTATATTACTATTATATAAACAACTATACACACACACACACATCTATTAGCATACGTGTGGCATCCAGGCAGCTTGGCAAAAACGACAGACGTGCAGTGCCAAGTTTTGGAAGAGATTGCTTCCAGCGCCAAACCTCGATGAATCCATTGTATTCAGGGACGCAGAATCCAGGGGCCTTTCGTGACTGAATATACAATTAAGAACACACACACCACACACAACAAACACACAACTATATATATATCATATAGTATAATATATATAATATAGTATTATATATATTATATGATACTATATATTATAATAATATATAAACAAATAATATACTATATATATATATTATAATATATATATAATATATATATAATATATGTGTGTGTGTGTGTGTGTGTGAATGTGCTGTTTCCGCCTGTGTTGGGGTGTGTGTGTGCTGTGCTGTGTGTGTGTGTTTGGTACTGTGTGTGTGTTGTGTTTTGTGTGTGTGTGTGTGTGTGTTGCTTGTTGATATCACGAATTATAAGGCGCCGGCCGCGCCCGACGTACACACACGCATACACGGCATAATTAGATAATATATATATTATAATATATATATATAATATATATAATATAATATATACTATACTATATATTATATTTATACATAATATATATATTATATACATATATTATACTATATTATATATTATAATTTAATAATAATAATACTATAACCTATATAATTTGCATACATTTTACAACACAACCAACATTTTGTGTTTATAAAAGTCTAACCCAGCAAAACAACCACACCACACATACCCTTTTTCCTTTACGCTTTAACAAATCATTTATGTGATAACGAAGTTAAACCGAGGCAAAATAATTCCTGAGAAGAGAAAGGCGGTTCTTGGGCCCCGCAGAATCGCTCATCCTCGGCCACAGCGTGCATTACTCTCCGGGTGGCGGTGGCCGGTGACTGGAGGCCGGTGACTGGTGGCCGGTGACTGGTGGCCGGCTGGACCGGTGCGCCCGGGGGAGGAGGCCATATACATTTCATGAGCCTTCGGTGGACGAGCCTGAGGCACCTTATGGCCAGGAAAGAGCTCATTTGCTTCGTAGTTTCAGCCTTCGTGCGCGGGGCCCGCTCTTTCGTCGGGCTGTTCTGTTATTGGTGTCTCGTCTCTTTCCGTCTGTCTGTCCCGCTTTGCTCTCTCCATTGTGTTGTGGTATACAAATCCTATCTACATCCTCTCATCTCTCTCTCTGCCTCTTTTATCTTTATAGAACCTTATCAAGCATATGTAACTACTTTATACCATTCACTCTTTACTCCCATATCATAGCATACATATCCCTATTTACTACATTCACCATCTTCACCTTCCTAATACCACTCTTACTCTTACTTACTCTTACCCGTATAATACCCCTCCTTCTTACTCTACATATATATCATATTCTTATACTATCCTACTATACTATATTATAATTGATGTAGAACTGAATTAAACAGATAGAAGATCAATAGATTAGGCAGATACGATAGATAACATAACTCAAATGTCAATGTATATATATGTATACATTACATAACACTACTACATATCTTACATCTCTCATAGCTCTACTCTCTTCTCTATATACATTATCGTATACCTTCCTACTCTACCTACATATATCACTATATACCTCTATATCTGTAGATATGTCACTTCTATCACTCATATAATATGCATTATGTAAATATACTACCTATATACCTTACTACCTACTCCCTCTACATATATATACTAATACTACTCAACCCTCTACTCTACCTACTATCCCTTCCACACTCCCTTACCTCTTCACCTCCTTACTATATATATAACATATTCTTACAATATCATCTATCTATCTATCCTATCTATTCTATTATATATATATATATATATACATATATACATATCTATATCATGCGATACATACATACATACATACATACATATATACATATATATATATATATATATTTATAGTATATATAATATATATATATAATATATATAAATGTATTATGTATGTATGTATATGTTATATATATATATATATATATATATATATATATATATATATACATATATATATACATATACATACATACATACATACATATAATATATATATATATATATATATTATATATACTATATATTATATATATATAATATAATATATATATATCCTAGTGTGTGGTATGTATACGCATATATAGATATGTAGATATGTATATATATATATTATTATATATATATATATTATATATATATATATAATATATTATATATATATGTATACGCATATATAGATATTTAGATATGTATATATATATATATATATATATATATATATATATATATATATATATATATATATATAAGATATATATAAATATATATAATATTCGATATTATATATATATAAAATATATATATATATATATATTATATATATATATATATATATATCTATATAAATATATACATTATATATATAATACACACATATCTTTTCCAATGATTGCATGATTGAATAAAGGATTCTATCGCTGCGTGAGTGGTCTCCCTCCCCGTGAGCCGCCGCACTACAGCAGCCTGAACAGAGTACTGTTTCTCCCGTTCCCAGGTGGAAAGAAGTATAGATAAAGATAAAGGTAGATAAAGTATAGATATAGATAAAGGTAGCAAGCCATGGAGGTTGTGCTCGCGGAATGGTAAGGGATCTGGCGTCTGTGAACTCTTACTCTTCGGGGTAATACTGTCGCTTTCCTATGTTAACTGAGGCCGCTAAAGGGATATCGTTGTGACGTCATTGCATAAATGTTGCAGGTGGGGAACGTAACGATCGACGCCAGGTTTTGTTTACCATTGAGATAGATGGATAGATAACAAACGCGATAGTTTTGTTTTAAACCGTTGGTAAGTTCGCAGCTTTGTTTGCTATTTATTGTCTTCACAGCTACTTACTTTTTTTTTTCTTTTTTTGTTTTTGTCTGCGTTTGTTTTCAAATGCTCTCACAGTTCTAAACCTTTGCTTTTGTTTTGAGAACCTACCGCTTTTTTTTTTTTTTTTTTTTTTTTTTTTTTTTTGATAGCTCCTCACGCCTTTAAATCTTTATTTGCTCAGTCTCAATGATTCCATCCTATGTGCTTTTGTTTGGTCTATCGCAATTTTTAAGTCTAATTTGCTTTCACAGATTCTCTCAATTAGAAAATCTTTGTTCAAAATTGTTATCAGATACTCACAATTATAACTCTATTGGTCTAAGTTTCTTGTAATTCTGCATATTTGCTTGCAGCTGTTTTCAGTCTCTTACAACTATAACCTTCGTTTGCAACTCTAAATCTTATTAGTATTCAGAGCCGCTCACAATTTTAAAATCTTTGTTTGCAGAGTCTTCCAGCATGTTATTTACTTCAATTGTTTTCAGTTTATCAAAAAAAAATCTTTGTTTCCAAATATTTCTGAACTTATATCTCAATACTTTTATGGAGATGTGTCTGTGAGACATTTCGGAGTCCCTATGATTTTGAATCTTTGTCACAGTCCGTCCGTTTCATTATTTACATACGCGACCAACTTTCAGAACTTTCTAATTTGGTTAATTACCACTACCCCCCCCCCCCTCCACCTCTCTATAAATCCCCACCGCATCATTTTTAAAAACGTCTTTCTCTCTCCCACTTTCTTCTTCCATTTTTTTTTTTTACCCAAACCTTATTAAGAAACGCGTCTCGGCAAAACCCACACTCGGGTTCACGGTTGCCGGTCCGCTGGTTCGCCCGCTGGTTCGTTCAAGGGCGCAAGCGAGCTCGAACCTTGATCCAAAAAGCTACCAATTTTCTCCCGGTGTCTAAGCAGGTGCGGCCGTTAAGTCAGCTGATTCGAAGGCAACATGCATGGCAGTTGAAATTCCTTGTTTCTCTTGCATGCAATTGTCTCGCTTCTTGTTTGCGTTGCATGCATTTCCCGAGAAGACGAGAGGGCCTCCTGCTTTGAGTTTATCGAGGTCGTTGTTGCATATTTCGCATTTCAAAATTCATATCCTTATTACCGCTCTCCTTGATTCTAATTAAGGGCCTCACGGGTCTTAATTCTTCCTTGCAGTTGTCTAAAATGATGATGACGATAACGAGTCTAAAATAATGACAATAATAAATGATGAATGATGATGATGATCGATAGGTGATGATGATGGTTAAATAAGGATGAAAAATAATGATACTCGATACCGTTATTATTATTATCACTTACCGTTATCTGTATTATCATTACTATCATCATTGTCATTATTACTTTTACTATTCCCATCATTATTATTATTGTCATTATTATAAGTATTATTATCATTCAATTATCATTATTATAATTATCCCTTATAATATCGTTATTATTACTTTCACAACCAGTATTACTCCTATTATAGAAATCGTTACTATTATTGTTATGATTCTCGTTGTTATTGTTATTTAAATTATCAATTTTATCAGTTTAGCTTTTCGTATTATGTTTCATTATTGTTATTGTTATGATTATTATTGTTAAAGCTATTAGTACCAGCATTATTATCGTTACTATTGTTGTTATTGTTATTGCTATTAATATTACCAGTTATCATTATTATTACTATATTGTTGTCATTTATGTAATTTTTATTTTATTTAAAAAAATGATGATCATCCAAATTCTCCTCCTTATTATTAATTTCACTTCCTTAACTGTCATGTTTATTTCTATTAAACGCATCACCGTCTTTAAAACATCCTCTCTTTCCTCAATTATTTTCCTTCAGAATTGTCTCCGTCTTCTTCTTCTTCTTCTTCATCCTGCTAATTAACTTTTCCAATTAACAAAGGAAAAGGTTCTTAACTCAATAGCGGAAATGCGAAAGAAAAATGAGACTGCATTGCTTGCCTCATAAGCAGTGGAATTCATGGCCGCCCTTCGCTGGGGATCCACATCGTTGAGTGTGCGTTTGTTTGTTTTGTTGTTTGTGTGTGTGTGTGTGTGTGTGTGTGTGTGTGTGTGTGTGTGTGTGTGTGTGTCTGAGAGTGGGAGAGAAGGAGAGAAAAAAAAAGAGAAAGCGTGCATGTTTGTTCATGTGTGCGTGTGTAGTGTGCGTGAGTGTGTACGTATGTCTGTTTATGTGTGTGTGTTGGGAGAGAGAGAGAGAGAGAAAGACAGTGGAGAGAAAAATGTGTGTTTGTAGATAGATAAGACAGATAGAGTTAGAGAGAGAGAGAGAGAGGGACAGAGGATAGGGTTAGAGAGAGAGGGGGGGGTAGATAGATAGATAGAGTTAGGAGAGAGAGAGATAGAGAGAGAGAGAGAGAGAGGAGAGAGAGAGGGGGAGGGAGGAGGGAGAAGAGAGACAGCGGAAAGAGAAATGGAATAGAAAGAGGGACAGAGAAAAAGCGAGATAAAGAAACAGTGAATGCGTTTGTGTGTGTGCGCGCCTGTTTGGTCTTCATAGCAGTTTCCCCCCCCCTCCAACTCTCTCTCTCTCTCTCC
>NW_020868393.1:172772-180272 GCF_003789085.1 Penaeus vannamei
AGGGAGATGGAGAGAAAGATGGGAAGAAGGGTGGCAGGTAGTTGGAGAGAGCCGGGGAAGGAGGGAGAGAGAAAAATGGAGAGAGAGGATTGGAAAGAGGGAGAAAGAGAGATGGGAAGAGAGGTTTAGAGAAAAGGTTAAAGGGAATGGAAGGATAAAAAGAAGATAGAGAAAAAAGGTGGGAGATGCAGAGAGAAAGGAAAGAAGTTAGGTATACCGGCAGATAGAGAGAGAGAGAGAGAAAGAGAAGGGAAGGAGAGAGAGAGAAAGAAGAGAGACCGAATGAAGGAACGATCACGGATAAGCAAGGGAATGGAGGAAGAGAAAGAGAAGGAAAAAGACTGCGTAGATTAAGGAAGAAGGAAAAAGAAAGAAATGATAAGAATCAGTGGAAAATACTCGGATATGAAAATGATTTCCGAGGTGCCAGAAGGCGAGATAAATATCAGACCGCAACATGGAGTTAAATCGATAGAACCGGACAAGAGACAGAGGAAAAGAAACGAAAAATGGAAGGAACAAAGGGTGAAGATAGAGGAAGAGAATAATCGCAATAACAACAATGGTGAAAATAATTATGGTACTAATAATGACGTTAAAACCACTTCTACTAGTAATAATAATGATAATAATAATGATAAAAATATATCAGTAAACACAATAATTGTAATAATAATATAAATCATAATGATTTTACCAATAGAAATAATAACATGGATAATAATAATAATTGGAACATAATAATATGATAATAGTAATGATGAATATAATGATAAAGATAATGATAGTAAAGGTGAGGATGTTGATAATGATGAAAATAATAATAATAATAATGATTATAATAATAAAGATAATCATAAAAATAAGAACATGATGATAATGATAATCATTATCATTTAACATAATAACAATAGCAATAATGATAACGATGATAATAATAATAAAATAATAATAAAAATTATATTCATCATAACGATAGTAGTAGTAGTAGTAATGATAATAACAACAATAATTATAATAATAAATATAATAATAGTAATAATAATTGTGATTATATTAATAGTAATAATAAATGTGATGTGATAATAGTAATAATAATTGTGATGATAATAACGGTAATAATAATTATGATGATAATAACAATAATAACAGTGAAGACGATAATAGTAGTGATACTAATAATGTTAATCTGAAAAAGTTAAAAAGAACAATAATTATAACATTAACAGCAACAGCAATAACAACTACAACTATAATATTGATATTAATAATAACAAAAGTGGTGCTATTACTAATACTAATGATAATGATGATATTGCAAATAATGAAAATGATAGATATAATAACAATAATAATAATAAGAGTAGGAGTAACAATAACAATAATAATAACAATGGTGATAATAATAATAACGATAATGATAACAATGGTGATGATAATAATAACGATAATAATAACAATGGTGATACTAATAATAACGATAATAATGGCAACAGATTTAGAGTCATAAGATAGATTACAATCAAATTAATAGTAAAATGACAATAGCAATTATGTATATTAAATAGAAAAAACAACAACAACAACAACACTCCATTTCCCTCCGCTGCCTCATGTCTCTTTCTCCTACACTCCGCCTCCCGCCCACCCTTCCCTCCGCCCACCCTTCCCTCACGCCTGGCGATGGTCAATTATAACACGTATAAAGAGCACTCCAAAACACAACAATAAGTAATGTGAATCTCCAGTATTCACGCTCGTATAAGCATTAAGTGAAGTGAGACTCTGGATTTAATGTAAGCACGTAAGCTGCAGTGTAAAACTAAATAAATAAATAAAAGTGAATAAGAAAACATTGCTGCTCCACTCTTTTTTTCAAGCGATTTTTTAAAATTCGCGCATGCGCACGGAGGGAGACCTATTGTGATCTCCCTGACTCACAGGGCTAACCACCAGGCAAGCGTACCGCCCTCCTGTTTGTACCCAAGTACCTCCAGGCTGGCGTGTTCCCCCCGAGCCCCCGCTGACTCGCAACAAACTCCCGAACACAACACTAGAGTTAACTGACTAACTCTTCGACCCGTTTCATGCAAATAAACAACGATGTCATGACAACAATCGGTAAACTAACTAGGAGTCTCGAGTTCACGCAAGGTCAAATAGGCGATTTGAAAGTTCTGGAGGACACCCCTGTACGCGAGAACAACATACTACGTACAGAGGGACACAATGCATCGCGAGGTCATGGTAATGAAGGAGGAGATGGAGCGACTCAAGAGAGAAGTCTTTTGACGTCTACAGGCGAATGGCTTATGCGGTCTTGTCTGATTGAGAGCCCCCCTAAAATGGCAGCAATGTACGGTAAAAGTGACCAGTTTTCTGCGGACACACTTCGACGTGAGACCTGACTTTGTACACATACGTCGAGGCAAAACCTCGCGACATAGTGGCGAGGTTTTGCAGCTATCAAGAACGAGAAGGGGTTTATCAGGAGAGAAAGAAGCTTGCAGACTCCGGAACCAAAGAGTCTATCAGTGAAGATCTCTGCCCCAACACCTTGGCAATGCGGAGAACTCAGACGCTCTGTTAGATGCGAGAAGCCGAGGCAAGGCCACCGTCGTTCGGCACAGAGCGTTGGAGATAAGGGATGAAGGCCATTGAGGACGGTCACGAGGCAGCACGCGCAGCGCCCAGGCTCATCAACGCTCGCAGGCGCCGGCGTTGACAGCTCTGATGTAGAGTTTTGTCAAATCGCATTCCCGAGACAACTTTAAGCCACAGTAATTTTCTTGAAGATATGAAGTCCTAAAATTTGTATATAATGATTATAACAGAAAATGATATTCACAACAGTTAATCAACAACGAAACTTTTAGTCATTAAATACATAATCACTATTATAATGCGAGTCATAACACGCGTAGTAAAATGTTCTTCAAGAATTATTAATTTTCCTGAGAAGTTAAAAATTACAAAAGTTCTTTTACATAAAGTAGGTGATGCACACAGCGTAAAAAGTAGACTAATTTCTACCTTAACGGGTTTTAGCAAAATGCATGGAAAATATGACAAATCAATGGAATTTTAGAGTAACAATAATAATCACCAACCACATATTTAGTGAGTTTGACAAGCCGAGTTATACCTTAGCCATTTGTAATGATCTGTCGGTATAGTTAACTACAAATTACTCTTAGATATGCTCGAACATAATAGCTTACGAGATATAATTAATTAAAAGACTAGTTTAAATTTTACCTTCCTAACAGACGACACTTGTTTTCACTTAGAACGATTTATCATCATTACTTATAGAACACGGAGTGCCTCAGGGCTCCATTATTGGTCCCATTCCATTTACTTGCTGTATATAGTAAAAATAGTAACTTTTTCAACTTCATTTCATTTGCAGATGACAGTATGTTTGTGTCTGACAATTCCGTACATGAAATGAAATGAACTAATCGCGAACTTTTTAAAATCACTAAATGGATATCCTACAACAAACTAGCCATGAATGTAAATAAATCTTATTACGTATTCTTTAACAGAAAAAAGGCATTTCCACAGAATATTGATCAAATTATATTAATAACTGACCAATCAGAAGGGAACAAACCACTAGTTCTCGACTAAGTATTGGGAAAAGCTTGACTAAAGAACATATATGCAGCATGCAAACGAAGTTCATTAAACCGTCTGGTATTTTATATCACTAGGACATGCTTGGCACCCAGATCAAGAAAACAAATCTATTTCAGATTTATTTACCACCACTCTACTACTGCCAGGCCAGCAGAGCATACGTCCATTAGTAAAAAACAAGAAAGTAATTCGCATTATACCATGACTACGAAAGTATGACCATCCAAATGTCTTACAAGAAATTAAAACACTTGAAACTAGTAAGTGTCTATACATGCGCATCCTACGTCCTCAGGTCGATATGATTAGGTCATAACAATCGTTTCACCTTCAGCCATAATCCAAACTACCGTATAAAAACCTGTAATCTCCAAAAGATATCTCAGATTCAATCCTCACAGCTCAAATCCTGTATCCTTTACTACGGAATACATGTCTGAAATGGTGTGCTTGCTTCCAACAGGTTAATAAATAACAAAAGCACGTTTAATAGAAAGCTAAAAGAACATTAATATCCTGCTATTGACTTGTGTCTTTCCAGCATGAGTGTATCCTTTTTATTGAACTAAAGATTATTTCAGTGTACACACAATACCCATATTGTATCGTTAATGAATTCTTAGATCTTATAGCATCATCACTTTGTACCTCACTTCTTTGTATAGCATAATATCAGGCTTATGTACTCTTAGTTGATTATAATCTACATATTAAATATAAAATAATATTCCATTAATATTTCTAGCAGTACTGTATAGAATACTATGATTGATAATATATGATGTATATAATATATTTAATCATGCAAGGGCCTTCAAGAGAGCCGAGAGCTCTTAAAATGCTCAAGTCAGTATCGAGGTATTATTATTATTATTATTATTATTATTGTTATTTTATAAATCACTGTTGAGCAGAACATTCTACAATTTATATTGTGATTTGATCGTAAATGCTGCACCATACTGGTTAAATAAAGTATTGAATTGTAAGTCTTTTCTCCTTATCTTCTTCTTCCCTCTATCTCCTCTCCCTCACTCCTATCTTTCTTGCAGGGATAGTGGGGGGGGGGGTAGCCGGGAGGAGGAACTCGGGGCAGGGCTTGGATGATAAGGGAGATGGTTGGGAGGAAGGGAAAGAGGAGAGTGAGAAGAAGGGATAGAAAGGTAAGCAGAAATAGCGGTTGTGTGGGGAGGTGAAGGAGAAGAGGATAAGGAGAGCAAAAAAAAAAAAAAAAAGGAAAACAAAAACGAGAAAAGGCGAACGGAGAAGTAGAGAGAATAGGGAGAAGAGAAAAGAAATTGAAGGGGAGCACGGAGAAGTAGAGACAATAGGAACTAGGTTAAGAAAAAGACTTGGAGAAGTATGGAAGATATTACGTACACGTTAGGGAGTGGGTGTGTAGGGGAGTGAATTGAAGGGAGTGAATTGAAGGGGGAGCGGAGTAGGGGAGACTGGAGTAGGGGTTTCATGAGCCAAGGCTGAATGTATTGCCGTGTCTGAGTCCTGACATGATCAATGCCTTCCCTGCAACCGAGACGGATCGGCGGCAACAACAATATCTTTGTTTTTGTTCTCGGATTCCGAATTTGTTTTTCCTTTTCACTGCTCTTGGTCTTTTCCATCGTTCGTTTATTGTTTTCTGCTTTCCATTTCTCTCACTCTAACAGTTTTCTTTTTTTGTATTTTTGTTTGTTTTAATTGTTTTATTTATTTTATTTATTTATTTATTTATTTATTTATTTATTTATTTATTTATTTATTTATTTATTTATTTATTTATTTATTTATTTATTTATTTATTTATTTATTTATTTATTTATTTATTTATTTATTTATTTATTTATTTATTTATTTATTTATTTATTTATTCTTATTTATTTATTTATTTTAATTAATTTAATCAATTTATTTTTGTATTTGTTTTAATTCTGGAATTAGTAGTAGCATCAGTATTATTTTTACAGCATAAGAAAATTATAATAATGGAAATGATCACTATAACCATTATGTTGGAATTTATGCTTATTGTAGCATTATCATTCTTATTTTTATTAATGAACTGTATTCATGCTGACAAATGTAAAAAAGGTATGAAGGGGAATTAAATCCTTCATAAACCAGATGTATTTGGCCAGTTCCGAATATGCCTTCGTCAGAAATACATGTATTCCTGACGAAGATGTATTCGAAGCCAGTTAGATACTTTTCTTTTATTGTAAAGATGTTCATTCTTATTAATACCTTTTCTACAACCCTTATTATTAGTATTATTATAACTATTGCTATTGTTGTTATTATTATTATTACTATTATTTTTATTTATATTATATTATTATTAATTATTATTATTATTATTATTATTATTATTATTATTATTATTATTATTATTATTATTGTTATTGTTATTATCATCATGATCATCATTATCATTGGTATTATCATCATTACTATTACCATTATCTTAATTGTTATTATTATCATTATTATTATTGAAATAGTTGTTATCATTATCCCTATTACTCTTATTATTACTATCATCATTATCATTTACAACATTAACAATTTCAAAATATCCTCTTTCTGATGAAACCCATTGGCCGTTGTAATAACTTTCACTTGGAAACTATCGAAAACTCTAGAATAACATGATCTATCTCTACGGCTGTAATGATGTCCGAGAAAGGAGGAAAGTTTATATCTTGAAGGAAGAGAGGAAGACGAGGAAAGCAGCGATAAGACGTATAATAGAAAATATAATGGAAAATTTATGTGGAGAGCGGAGGAAGCGCCACATAATTTCGAGTAACGCGGGGAGGTGGCGGGGAGGTGGGCGGGGAGGTGGGCGGGAAAGGCGGCGGGCGAGGCGAGGGTAAACAGAAGCCTCGCCGAACCCTCGTGGCTTTAACGTGGGTTTGGGGTGGGTTAGGGCCTTGGATATGGTGTGGTTTGTATTGTTTCAGTTTGGTAGGGCGGTTTGTGTACTATTTCTTGTGGTTTGTATTCGCGTTTCTTTATTCTGTCTCTTCTGTTTGTTTATTTTTTTTTATTTATTTTGTTCTTATGGGTTTGTGTACTATTCTTGTGGTTTGTATTCGCGTTTCGTGTTTATCTCTTCTTTCTGTCTCTTCTGTTTTTTTTTTTTTCTTTATCTATTTTGTTCTTAGGGCGTGGGGGTGGGGGGTGGGGGTGGGTGGGTTTGTGTACTATTTCTTGTGGTTTGTATTCGCGTTTCGTGTTTTATCTCTTTTTTCTTTCTGTCTCTTCTGTTTGTTTATTTTTTTCTTCTTATTTATTTTGTTCTTATCTCTTCCCTTTTCTCCATGCCCAGTTCCTCTCTCTATCGTCGTTTGTATGTGTGAAGATATATTCGAAACCGGCCAAATACATCTCTTGAATCGGGAAGATACTCATTCTCATTCGTACCTAAGTATATATGCATATAAATATACACACACACACACACACACACACACACACACATACACACACACACACACACACACACACACACACACACACACACACACACACACACACACACACACACACACACACACACACACACACACACACACACACACACACACACACACACACACATATATATATATATATATATATATGATATATTCATATATATATAATACATGTATTTTACCGGGAATCTTCAGAAATATCTCATACCAGGGATACATGTCATGGGAGTTGATGGATTAATCGAAACTGGTAAAATACATCTCTTGTGTATATATTACACACACACACACACACACACACACACACACACACACACACACACACACACACACACACACACACACACACACACAACAATATATATATATATATATATAA
>NW_020868393.1:232772-240334 GCF_003789085.1 Penaeus vannamei
TTATCTTTAATAATAACGATAATGATAATGATAATAATTATGATTATAATAATAATGATAAAGAAAGATAATAATAGTGAATAATAATAATAATTTTAATAATAATGATAGTAATAATAATAACAATAATAAAAATGATGATGATAATAATAATAATAATAATGACAGTAATAGCTGTAATAATGATGATGATAATCATTATAATGATGATGATAATAATGCTAATGATAATAACAATGATAATAAAAATGATGTTGATAATATCAATAATATTATCATTACTACTATCATTATCATTTTCATTATTATTATCTTTTTCATCATCATCATCATCATTATTATTACCATTATTATTATTATTACTATAATTACTATTACTATAATCATTATCACTACTACTCCCACTCTCATCACCATATATTCACCATCACCAATACCCCTCTCATCGCCCTCACGCCCTCACGCCCACCATTATCCCTAGAACACAATCAATACCAACATCATAAAAATTTCCTAATAACCTGACCTTGCATCATCAATTCATCCTCAGCAATTTTGCCACGTAGCATCCAATATGTTTCGGCAAAGGACATTATCGATTTCCTATCAGTCTCGACCTCCTGTTTAGATCGTTGTTTTATCTTTTATCAGCGACGGGGATAAGAGAGATTGGGGTGGTAGTTGCGGAAAATGGGAGAGAGAGGAAGGAAGAAAGAGAAAGAGGGAGGGAGGGAGAAGGAGGGAGGGAGAGGGAGAGGAGGGAGAGAGGAGAGGGAGAGAGGGAGAGGGATAGAGAGAGAGAGAGAGAGAGAGAGAGGAGAGAAGAGAGAGAGAGAGAGAGAGGAGGAGAGGGAGAGAGAGAGAGAGAGAGAGAGAGAGAGAGAGAGAGAGAGAGAGAGAGACAGAGAGAAAGAAAGAGAGAGAGAGAGAGAGAGAGAGAGAGAGAGGAGAGAGAGAGAAGAGAAGAGAGAGAGATAGAGAGAGAGTGAGAAGAAGGGAGGGAGAGGGAGAGGAAGAAGAAGAGGGAGAGGAAGAGAAAGAGAGCGCGAGAGAGAGAGAGAGAGGAGAGAGAGAGAGAGAGAGAGAGAGAGTGATAGATAGATAAATAGAGAGAGAGATAGATAGAGAGAGAGAGAGGAGAGAGAGAGAGAGAGAGAGAGAGAGAGAGAGAGAGAGAGAGAGAGAGAGAGAGAGAGAGAGAGAGAGAGAGAGACAGACAGAGACAGACAGACAGACAGACAGACAGACAGACACACAGACAGAGACAGATAGATAGATAAATAGAGAGAGAGAGAGTGAGAGAAGGGAGGGAGGAGAGAGAGAGAGAGAGAGAGAGAGAGAGAGAGAGAGAGAGAGAGAGGAGAGAGAGAGAGAGAGAGAGAGAGAGAGAGGAGAGAGAGAGGAGAGAGAGAGAGAGAGAGAGAGAGGATAGATGGTCAGGCAGAGAGAAGAAATGGGAAGGGAAAAGGAGACGGAGAGAAAGTGAAATCGAGAGAGAATGCCACTAATAGATAACCAGATAGATGGGCAGAAAATAGATATTTAGTTAGTTAGATAGACAGACAGATGAGATAGAAAGACAGATAAACATATGAGATAAGAAGACAGATAAAGAGATGAGATAAATAGATACACATAGAGAGAATCAGAAAAAAGAGTGAGAGAGCAAAAGCGAAATAGATAAATAGACAGAGATAGACAGAGAGAATAAGAAAGAGAGATAGGTAGGTAGACAGAGAGAAATAGAGTTTGTGCAGACAAAAGATGTTATTTATTAATCTTATATCCGCAAAACCGACGTAAAAAGATTGGTCTATAAAACAAAAATATTTTCTCTAATTGGATTTTATAGCCACTGGTCCGTAAATGTTAATGAGGATCAAATATTCCATGATGAATAATGAAGCATTTTTTTCTTTTTTTTTTACAAAAAATGCTAAGAAAAAAAATGAAAAAAAAAATGTGATGACAAGGAGAATCATTTCCATGTCATTGATGAAGTTTTTATTTGTTTCATGGATGCAGTTAATACAGATGATAACAATTGATTTCTCTCTCTCTCTCTCTCTCTCTCTCCCCCTCTCTCTTTTTATCTGTCTATCTACCTATTTATCTCTTGTCTCTATCTCTGTCTCTGTCTCCCTCCTCCCCCCCTTCTCTCTATCTATCAATCTATCTATCTACCTATTTTTCAATGTCTCTGTCTCTCTCTCTCTCTCTGCCTCTATCTGTCTCTCTCTGTCTCTCTCTCTCTCTCTCTCTATCTCCTTTGTAATTAAGTGTATTATTTCTTCTTATATGATCCTAATTACTGGACCTGCTGGTGGTCATGGAAAACAAATATTAAAGCAATATAGTTTGTTTTGCATTAATATAATGAGCTTCTTTATTATGGCTCTTGGGGTATCGTATGTCATAGTAAGTAGTGGTGTGTGTGTGTGTGTGTGTGTGTGTGTGTGTGTGCTGTGTGTGTGTGTGTGTGTGTGTGTGTGTGTGTGTGTGTGGTGTGTGTGTGTGTGTGTGTGTGTGGTGGTGTGTGTGTGTGTGTGTGTGTGTGTGTGTTGTGTGTGTGTGTGGTGTGTGTGTGTGTGTGTGTGTGTGTGTGTGTGTGTGTGTGTGTGTGTTGTGTGTGTGTGTGTGTGTGTGTGTGTGTGTGTGTGTGTGTGTGTGTGTGTGTGTGTGTGTGTGTGTGTGTGTGTGTGTGTGTGTGTGTGTGTGTGTGTGTGTGTGTGTGTGTGTGTGTGTGTGTGTGTGTGTGTGTGTGTGTGTGTGTGTGTGTGTGTGTGTGTGTGTGTGTGTGTGTGTGTGTGTGTGTGTGTGTGTGTGTGTGATATGAAGAGAAAAATTTAAAGCAATTCTGCATATGTAATGACAATGTGGACTTGCCTTGAAGCCAACGTCAATTAATCATTTAATCGTCGTGGAGGTTGGTGTACTGTTGCCTCGACCTTTTGCGATCTCCGGAGCAAGTTCTCGGTTCGCCTCCACTTTTCCATGACGGATTTGCTCGAGACTTCTTTGAAGGTCGTCCCACGGGCCTTGCCCTCCCAAGGTCACCTTCAGAAGAGACAACCCGACGAGTGCAAAGCTTATGACGCCAATTATTCTAGTTCTCTTCTGTTCTAATTATGTGTTACCTAATGTGAAACATGTTTGAGATAATGAGCACGTTATTTTTACATACAGAAATGGCTCTTCAATCTAGTGAGTGAACTGCAATCATTTCTGGGAAGGGCTCTGAGTTCAGTTTGACTCCGGGCTTCGTTAATATGATGAACGCCATTTGTTGAGAAATGGCTTTTGACCTTTTATGCAAGGTACTCCAGCTTCGTGACTTACACCTGTGACCTCCTGTGTCTCCTGCGAAAAAAGAGTTCTGCCTTATTTATGGGTAGTCACCAATACACACCTGAGCTGCAGCAAAGGTTAAAGGGTCCATCATGATGTCGACCGGTTTATAGCAATTGCAGAGAGCCAAAGCAAACCCCTAAGTACACTCCATCCTTGGTCTGTCAAGGAGTTGAAATGCAACTGGGGAGACTCACGACTAATCTATGAATCGTACTACAGAATTCTGACTCTTGTGAACACTGCAATTCTGGTTTATCCTCCAACCTGAGTTGACAGGGTTGTGGTTAATCTTCTTGGCTGCATTACCTGCATTATTGTACCAAATATAGAGGTATAAGGTATAAGTTGGAAGGGTCATACCAAGAGCCAGATGTTCTCAGTGTCTGGAACCGATCACAACATGGACAAGGAGACTTTCATCACAACTGGTATTATTACTTTTTGAGCCATAGAGATCGACGAATATTTCGTACCGACTCTTTCACAGCTGGATGCCACACGAATTCTTTCTCTTGAATTCTTCTTTCCTCACATTTTTCTCTTTCTCATTCTTTCTTTTCCCTATTCTTTCTCTTCCTCTTTTTTCTCTTTCTCATTCTTTCTTTTCGTCATCCTTTCTCTTCCCATTTTTCTCTTTCTCATTCTTTCTTTTTTCCCAATTCTTTCTCTTCCTCTTTTTTCTCTTTCTCATTTCTTTTCCTCATCTTTCTCTTCCCCATTTTTCTCTTTCTCATTCTTTCTTTTCCAATTCTTTCTCTCTCTTTTTTCTCTTTTCTCATTTTTTTTTCGTCATCCTTTCTCTTCCCATTTTTCTCTTTCTCATTTTTTTCTTTTCCTATTTTTCTTTCTCTTTTTTCTCTTTCTCATTCTTTCTTTTCCTCATCCTTTCTCTTCCCCATTTTTCTCTTTCTCATTCTTTCTTTTCCCAATTCTTTCTTTTTTCTTTTCTCATTCTTTCTTTTCTCTCTTTCTCCTATTTTTCTCTTCTCATTTTTTCTTTTCCAATTCTTTCTCTTACTCTTTTTCTCTTTCTCATTCTTTTCTTCTCTTTTTTCTCTTTCTCATTCTTTCTTTTTTCTCTTTCTCATTCTTTCTTTTCACAGCTGGATGCCACACTGAAGTCATCTAGTACAAAGAGGGTATCTCGCCAAGGGCAGCCGCTTGTCACAGAAATGAACTCGGCATAAAACACGAATTGACGTGCGGCAGCAGGTTAGTACACATCAATAAGAGGCAGAGACCCATATAAATACTACACGTCACTCTGATCACAAACTGCAAACCCAGTCAGGAATTATATTTTCTTTAGTTTATTCATAGTTTAGCCTTGCAAGTTTTTTTTTTTTTTTTTTTTTTTTTTGTATGTGTTTTGTTTTGTTGTTGTTGTTGTTTAAAGAGCAAATAAACAATATTATAACCAAGAACAGTAACGTGCAATTAGATTTTAATGATACCTACCGTATGGATATGTATTATATATTCACTTTTCATTATGAAATTCACGTTCTCACTTTTAGATAATCAGGCAGTGATAGATATCAAAACCTCGCATAATTAAACTGATTAAAGGGATCAACGGCCAGCACCAACAGGCAAGCCGAGGTTGGAGCTAAATCAAATCACTTTTTTGCATTACTGATAAGCCTGACCTGTATGTATATATATGTAAATAGAGATATCGATAGATGGATAGATAGATATAAAGATAGATAGGTAGAGTGATATATAGATATGGAGATAGATAGGCAGAATTACAGGTATAAAGATTGGCAGAAAGATAGATAGAGATAAAGATAGATAGGCAGAATGATAGATGTTAAGATAGATAGACAGGATTATAAATATAAAGATAAATAGGCAGAATGATAGATATAAAGATAGATAGACAGGATGATAGATAGATATAAAGATAGATAGGCAGAGTGAAAGATAGATATAAGGATAGACAAGCAAAATGATAGGTATAAAGATAGATAGACAGGATTATAGATATAAAGATAAATAGGCAGAATGATAGATATAAAGATAGATAGAAAGGATTATAAATATAAAGATAAATAGGCAGAATGATAGATATAAATATAGATAGACAGGATTATAAATATAAAGATAAATAGGCAGAATGATAGATATAAAGATAGATAGACAGGATTATGAATATAAAGATAAATAGGCAGAATGATAGATATAAGGAATTGACAGGCAAAATGATAGATATAAAGATAGATAGACAGGATGATAGATAGACATGAAGATAGATAGGCAGAATGATAGATATATATGGAAATAGATAGGCAAAACGATAGATATTAAGATAGATAGGGAGAATGATAGATAGATAAGAAGATAGACAGAATGATAGATAGATATAAAGATAGATAGGCATAATAATAGATATATAAACAGGAAAATAGATACACAGATTAATAAACAGAAAGACAGAGTTATAGATAGACACATTAGACTGACAGCGATGCAAATATAAAGCGAGGAATGTGTTTGTATGTATGTTTATGTCTGTGTGTACGCCCGTGTGTGTCTGTGTGCACGACCATGTGTGTCTGTGTGTACGCCCGTGTGTGTCTGTGTGTACGTCCGTGTGTGTCTGTGTGTGTCTATAAGTGGGCGCATAAGGAGGCCGAGAGTAGGATTTTGAAATCTAATTTGCCTGAAGATTTTGGCATTTTTGTCTGAGTCGTCATGAGAAAATTATTTGAGTGCTAGAGGGACTGGAGGTAGGGGGTGGGTGTAAGCGGGGGGGGGGGTTCTTTTTTCCTCTTCATCTTCTCTCTTCTTTCTTTCTTTCGTATTGCTTATTTCCCTGTTTTTTTTTTTTTTTTTTTTTTTAGTTTTTGTGTTTCTTTGACTTCTTTTCATGTTTTTCTCTCTCTCTCTTCTCTCTCTCTCTCTCTCTCTCTCTCTCTCTCTCTCTCTCTCTCTCTCTCTCTCTCTTCTCTCTCTCTTCTCTCTCTTTCTCTCTCTCTCTCTCTCCTCTCTCTCTCTCTCTCTCTCTCTCTCTTTCTCTTCTTTGTATGTTTTTCTTTCTTCTCCTTTTCCCTCTTTTTCTTCTATTTCTACCTTTGGTTTTTCTCCCGTTTTCCTTGCTTCCCATTTTTATTCTTCTTATGTCCTCTTTTACTTACCTAACTGCACAACCTTTTTTTCCTGCTCCTCTTCCTTCTCCTCTTTCCCTCCTCCTTCTCCTCCTTCTCTTCTTCCTCTCCTTCTCTCTTCTCCTCTCCTCCTCCCTCTTCTCTCCTACTTCCCCTTTCCTTCCCCCTCTCCTCCTTCTTCTTATGTAATTATCACCTCTATTTCCTCTTCCTTCTTCTCAGCACTTATCTTCTTCTTTCTCTTCATTACCTATTTCCTCCATCTTTCAGGTTCTCTTCTTCTTTTTTTTTTATTCTTCTCATTATTCTCTTTTATTACTTCCTGTTACCCCCTTTCTATTCTTCCTGATGCCCTTTCTTCTCTTTCTCATTATTTTCTTCCTCAACCATTCTCTTCCTCATTTTTCTTTCTCATTCTTTCTCTTCCTCATTCTCTCTCCTCATTCTTTCCTTCCTCATCTTTCTTTTTCTTTTCTCATTTCTTTCTTTTCCTCATTTATTCTCTTCCTCATTCTTTTCTCATTTTCATTTTCTCTTTCTCATTCTATCTCTTTCTCTTCTTTCTCTTTCCTAATTATTTCTCTCCTCATGTTTTCTCTTTCTCACTCTTTCCTTTCTTTACACCTTTCTCTTCTTCATTTTTTTTTCTCATTTATTCTTTCTCAATTCCTTTTCTTCTCATTTTTCTCTTTCTCCATCATTTGGATTCTCATTACATTTACATAATTCTTTCCTTGTTCTCGTCTGCTCCTAACTCCTCGATCATTCTAAATTTTTTCCATTTCCTTCTTTGCTCATTTTCCTAATTTTCTTTTATTTTCTCCCTCTTTTCCTTCTTCCACGTTCTCCTTTTTTTCCTAACTATTATTTTTCCCTTTTCATTCTTCCTTCTCGTCTTCACTTCTTCCTCCTTCTTATCCATTTTCTTTATTTCCCACCTCCTTTTCTTCTTCCATCTCTTCCTTCCTTTTATTACTTGTTTCATTCCTTTTCATTCCTTCTCCTTACCATTCTTTCCCTTTTCCTTCTCGTCTTCCTCTTTTAACCCTCATTCTTTCTCTTTTCAACCCTTTCTTCTTTCCTTTATTCCTATTCTGT
>NW_020868393.1:240434-242934 GCF_003789085.1 Penaeus vannamei
ATATATACACACACACATATATATATATAATATATATATATATATATATATATATAATATATATATATATATATCATATATATATATATATATATATATATATATTATATATATATATTATATATATATATATATATATATATATATATTATATATATTATATATATATATATATATATATTATATATAATATAAATATATATATATATATATATATATATATATATATATATAATATAATATGTATATAATGTATATGTATATGTATATACATACATACATATATATATATATATATATATATATATACTATATATATTATATATATAATTAATATATATATATATATATATATATATATATAATATAATATATATATATAGACAGGATTATAATGATGTAATTATCCTAATGATAATAAAAGTAATAACAATAATAATGATAATGTAAATGATCATAAAAAAAAGATTATCATCATTATTTATAATCTCATTATCGTCATATGATTACCCTCCTTATTTTTGATAATAATGAGGAGTAATAGCTAAATTATACAAAAATGTCACCCATCTTTCTTATTTTCATTATTGTCATATCCTTATTATTTGCATCATCATTTTTATTGATATTATTATTGTTGCTATCATTATCATCATTACTATCATTATCATTATTCATATATTATTATTATTATTATCATTTTATTATTATTGTTATTGCAATTTATTATCATTATCATTTATAATCATTATTGTCCTTATTATTATCATTATTGTTATTGTTATTACTATTATCATTATCATTATACTTATATCTATCATTATCATCATCATCATCATTATCATCATCATCGTCATTACTATCACTGTCATTATTGATATCATCATTATTATATCATCATCGAATTACTTGTCATTATCAATATCATCATCATGACGAAAAAATACAAAAACAGATATGCATTACTTGAAATATTTTGATTTTAAAGTAGATGATAATAATTGATACAAATAATTACAGCTTCAAGAAAAAACAGGTTATTGTAAAGAGAATCATAATAACAAAATAATAGATAATCATAATAATAATATAAAGAATTATGATTGTTTACTTAGGTTTTTTTATATTCAATCAGTCACCAGGAACGTATGACAATGGCTACTAAAAAAAAGATCGTCAAATTTCACTCAAAACTAAAACACTGAATTGATTGCATGATATAAAATGTCGATGATAAATGTGCTATATGAGAAATAATCAAAGAATGAATAATAGATAGTTAAGTTACGAAGATATAGAGAAATTTACAGCTAAATAGTGAAGGGGAGAGATAGAAGGGAGGTCGGACAAATAGGTGGATATATGGAAAGATGGATAGATGGGTAAATATTGAGACACAGAGATACTTAAGATAAAAAAAGGAAAGCCAAGGAGAAGTTGAAAGAGAGGAGAGAGGAAAGAGAAGGGAAATAAATAAAAAGTGCAAAAGAAAAGAAAAAAATGTATAAAGAGGGACAAAGAGACAGTGAAAGAGAAAGAGAAAGTGGGAGGCACAAAAACAATAAAAGTGAAATAGAAAACATGAGAGAAAAGAGAGATAAAAAGAGACAAAGAGACATCGCAAGAAAAAGAGAAAAAAAGGAAGAAGAAAATAAGAGAAAAAAAAAAAGAAAGAAGAAAAAAAAAATAGAGAGAAAGAAAGAAAGAAAAAAAAAAAACGGAGAGAGACAGAGAAAAAGAAAGAGAAATAGAGGAAGAACAGGAGAAAAAAAGCCCTCGTATTTGATTACGTGCGCGGAGGTCACCTTCCGCTTAATAAGAGTGTGGATATTCATGAAGCGTTATAGAATGGCTGGAATAGCTTCCGTTAATTGCTTTCTCGACTCACCTGTTGAAATAGTGGCTGTGCGGTTCCTGCTCGCTCCCTCTCTGCGCGTGCGGATATACGTACACATGTGCACACAGTTAAGGATACGTACATGGATATGCATATACGATATATGAAAACTAATACCAATACACATAACATACATAAGGAGAAAAATAACTGTATACAACTAGATTCATGCACAGATTCATGCACACATGTACGCACTTAAGCACACAAATGCACACACACATAAACACGTATACACTAAAGCACACAAACATACACACACACACACGTACACACTTAAGCACACACACACACACACACACTACACAAGCACACAAAAACACACACACACGTACACACTTAAGCACACAAACACACACACACAACACAAAGGCACACACACACACATACTCACGCACACGCAAAATCTACCAAGATATAAGATGTGAAATGAAGAAAATAAAAAACTTTTTCCTAAAAGTACCCATTGCTAATTGGTATCTAAAACTATTTGATTTTTTCTCTTTCTTTTCCAGCAACCTTTTCAGTCCTTATTTTCTTTTGGTTGCCTAATTTCTCTTTTCTCTCTTTCTTTGTCTGTCTTTCTCTCTATCTCTACCTCTT
>NW_020868393.1:257934-262934 GCF_003789085.1 Penaeus vannamei
CTAGTAAAAAATACACTTCGTGGAAAGCCTATTTCTGGATAGATTAATTTAAGGTAAGGGCTTTTCTCAATAGGATTATAAAATTAACGCCGGTAATGATAATAGTTAATAATGATAATGATAATTATGATGAGGATGTTAAAATAAAACGACGATAATAACAATAAAGAAGAAACACTACTAGCGGTGATGATGATGATAATGCCGATAATAATGATAATGATAAGAATTTTGATAATCATAATGATAATTATTATTATTATTTTATTATTATTATTATGGTAATAATAATAATGATAATGTTAATAATGATAATAAAACATGATGATAACGTTGTCATAATAATTGTAATAATAATGTAAAAAGTAAATAATTAATAATAATGATACTGATAATAATAACGATAATAATGATGATGATGATCATGATAATAATAATAATAATTGTTACGACATTCACATTGATTATTCTTAACATTTTCATGATCATGATAATTATTACAATATATATATTATTATATATATATATATATATATATATATATATATATATATATATATATATATATATATATATATATATTACCTACACAAAGACACAAGGAGTACAACGTCTGTCTGCAATGAGTGAGTGTAATTGTAATTGAGAATTGGAAATGAAATATCATCACGCGAACGATCATTCGCCGACAAGGTTATACAAAATCTAAAATCACAATATTGTCGGCAACGAAGAACTACCATGATGGATAGTGATATCAATCTGCAGAAACGACCCGATACGAGGGTCAGCGACGGTCCCCAGGCCCCGTGCACGAGTCGAGTCCCCCCTTCAGTTCCCCTCACCTCGAAGCGAGCAAGGCCCTTCGGAAGCCACTGGGGGGGGGGGGGGCCGGCAGGTCAGTGCCGTCCCAGGCCCGGGGAGATAGAGAGGGTTGCCGTCAGGAAGGGCTTCCGGCCATGGGAGAGTATCAGCCAGAACCAGATTATAGCGACCCCGTATGAGAAAGGGACAAAGCCACAGCAGAACCGTCTTGGGGCGTGAAGTTAGGAATCTTTGAATCATTCTCACCCTCGTAGTAATGCGCTGTACGTTTAATGTATTTTCGTATTTGAATTTTATCAAATTAAACCGAAGTACATTTTTATCAAATTACTTTACATATCTCCAGCGTTTAAACTTGTATACCCAGATTCTTTTTTTTTTTCAGAAGTACTCGTTAACATTTACAAGGAAAGCTTGAAGAGTAACTCTTAATGAAATTGCTACGTTATCGGGAATACCCCAATATAGTGAAGGACAATAACTGTTCCAATTGCAGAAGTTGATCAGAGGTTCGGGACTTCCTAGCTTCAACTGTAAGGGAAAGCCAATTTAAATGTACAGAATATTGTATTTGGTTCCTCCGGCTATGGGGACGCGGCGAGTGGAAGCGAGTCCGAGGACGAAGCCACCTGTTCAGGTGGGTTTTGGTTCATAAAGCGTTCTCTTTGTTTATGCTTTTAGGATAAATTTTTTAGGATAGTTTAAGCTTTAAGGATAGGGTTCAATCGTTCGTTTGTTTGTGCAACGCCGGGTTAAATATTAGTTCGGCTTTTCCTATTTTACACATTGATTATCATCTAAATCACGATTCCTGTTCTTTTTCATTTCATACTTTTCCCTTTTCCTTTTCAAAATGATTGTTGTGACCGAATTTGCTAAAGTCGGGGAAACCCAGGCTCGCCAGTCGACTCCCCCAAGATTGTTAGCTTGGGCTGGCTACTAAGTCTATGATGGATGGGGTCCTGCTGTAAACATTTGCCCTTCGAGGAGCCAGACTGGGGGTTTCCTCGTGCAGACATGGTGGTTTCGAAAGCTTTCAATATCAAAAATATATTGTGGAATGCCAATGAATGTCTCTATTCAGGTATCAACACTACCACCATCAGCAGCAGCAGCAGTAGCAGCAGCAGTCATTATTGTCATTATTATCATTATAATTATTATTATTGTTGTCGTTCTCATTGTTATTTCAATATTGTTGGGATGTTTATTACCATAATAATAAGTTTTGTTATCATTATTATTAGTTATTAATGTGACTATCATTATCATTATTCTATTGGGAAAGGCTAGATCAGTAGCAACTCGAGGATAGTATGACGTCACAAAAGTTGCGTTTCTGTTTTTGGAAAAGCACATATGGTTTGATATTCATTTTGGTCTTTTCAATTTTCAATATGCTTTAAGGATAGGGTTCAATCGTTCATTTGTTTGTGCAACGTCGGGTTAAATATTAGCTCGGCTTTTCCTATTTTACACATTGATTATCATCTAAATCACGATTCCTGTTCCTTTTCATTTCATACTTTTCCCTCTTCCCTTTCAAAATGCCTGTTGTGACCGAATTTGCTGAAGTCGAGGAAACCCAGGCTCGCCATTCGACTCCCCCAAGATTGTTAGCTTGGGCTGGCTACTAAGTCTATGATGGAAAGGCTAGATCAGTAGCAACTCGAGGATATCACGACGTCACAAAAGTTGCGTTTCTGTTTTTGGAAAAGCACATATGGTTTGATATTCATTTTGGTCTTTTCAATAAAAAAATAATGATTTTAATGATTATATTTTCAATGAACAATCATCAAAAAAAACCTGTGGATGAGAAGATTATGTTTATGTATGAATTGCTCGCAGTGGGAGTCAACCATAGGCCTGTATTTTTTTTTATTCAGCTTGAAGGAAATAAGTATACCTCCTATTTATGTATAAAGCGTATTTTATTTAATGTTTAATTCTCTGGAATAATAAATGAATGAAACGTATTTTATTTAATGTGTAGGATACCAGGCCGGGCTATTTTTAGAATAGCTCATGTTCATGTTTACATTTTGTACGAATGTTAAAGTTCCATAAAGTCTTGTTGGCCTATGTATCCTACACACTAAATAAAATACCTCTCATTCATTCATTGAGTGCATGGAGGTATTAATGAAAGGAGGTGTACTTAATTCCTTGAACGGGGTGAGGGGGGGGGTCTAGGTCACGGCATACGAGAGGAAACAAGGTCAGTTAATACTATGTAAAAGGATTAAATTTACTATTAATATTCTTGTATAGGTTCATAACTAATTATTTCAGCAATCCATCAGTATTTTATATCCACCAGGACTTTACATTGAACTTATCATCACTAATTAGCCCAATCATGAACAATACGCTGCTAGCTTGTTTATTTTAGTCTTAGTCCTTAATTTACATGTTTACCACATTGCACCCGTCACTAAAGCTTCAAATTTATTCATCGGTGATTTCCATGCAAATAGACAATAATAGCCGTGACCTTACGTGTTGTGAGAGCAGCGGGTTCCGAGCGGGAAGGAGACGACACCAGATCTGCCGGTTCTACCCAAAAGTACCCGGGGGTCTCTGCGACCTCTAGCGTGGGTATTGTCTACCCTCTCGTGGAGACCCGTGAGTGGCTGCAGTCACGGTTCATGACGTCACTAATGACGACATGGCAATTCACTAGCATGACGTCACTAATGACGACATGGCAATTCACTAGCATGACGTCACTAATGACGACATGACAGTTCACTAGCATGTTACTAATGACCACATGGAAATTTACTAGCATGACGTCACTAATGACGACATGACAATTCACTAGCATGTCACTAATGACGACATGGCAATTCACTAGCATGACGTCACTAATGACGACATGGCAGTTCACTAGCATGACGTCACTAGCAGACGCCATCCAGTTACTCGGCTTAAACGTGGCTTTCTTCACAGTTCATTATCGTGACACTATCCTCCTGGTAGATAGTGTTCTCACACAAGTTGCTGGGCATAGGAGTGGCAATAAATATATTAGCATATACGTAGCTAAGCCCACGTACGTTTGCGTACAGATCTTACGGGCGGCACACGTATTTCCACCACGAGGAATAATCAAACATGATAAAATACAATGAACGTAAGCGTAATAAACCTCAAAATGCAGATGGTCGTCTTCGGCGCCCATTTTCCATTGGGTTCATTGAATCGTGTCATGGGCTCGTCACGCCGAAGAGGGGAGGGGGGGGGGGTACCGTGGTAGGACAAGGAGTGAGCGAATAGTCCCACTACAACGCTGGTGAGGATGGTTTTGTTCACGATAACTACATTAGCCATAACATAAACATTTATATTTGGAAAGGAAGTCGTGGGATGTCACAGGGAATGCGTAGCTGGGAATGAGATGGTGACACAAGTTTACATAACCCGAAATTCTTCGCCAACATACTAATTAGATTGATAATGTGATAGCATATAATACGATCATTCCACCTATTTGTAAACAGACTACTTTGCAAGATGGAAAGCAGATGTAGAAGTTACATGTTACATTTCCCTCCTTAACGCAGTTATTGTATGTACTTACTTATATTAATCATATTCCTATGCTGCCTTTCATCGTGCAAATTATGTCATACAGAGGTGTCAATTGACATGATTATATATTCGTAGGTAACGTAACTGAACCAAAGTGCTACCAGGTGTGAAGAACCAGAAAGGGAGTAAGCTGATATTGTTCTTAATCTTTCATTTCTCCGCGCCTTAACTATGACGAGTGAGTGACCCAAGTTTTCACAATAATAACAAAGAGAGAAACGACGTGAAGGTGGATGAACTAGAAAAACAAAGACAAAAGGAAAGAAAGCCGATTGATGGAATCTAATGAGAGAAAATCGCGGCGAGAATTAAATGCGGCTTTTGTGTCCCGGGCTCATGAGAAGGACGACCTCGCCTTTTCATTTTCTGGTTATCTGTCTATATCTTTCTCTGTATAAGAATAAACGCACGTACACACACACACACACACACACACACACACACACACACACACACACACACACACACACACACACATATATATATATATATATATATATATATATATATATATATATATATATATATATACACACACACGTGTGTGTGTGTGTGTTGTGTGTGTGTGTGTGTGTTTG
>NW_020868393.1:280434-285434 GCF_003789085.1 Penaeus vannamei
AGCAGCGGAAGGAAAAAAGGGAGAAGGATAAAGATAAAGGTGAAAAAAACACGATATTAGAGGAGAGAGAGCGAATTTGAAAGAGAGAGAGAGAGAGAGAGAGAGAGAGAGAGAGAGAGAGAGAGATGAGAGAGAGAGAGAGAGAGAGAGAGAGAGAGAGAGATGAGAGAACGAGGAAGAGATGAGAGAGAGAGGAAGACTGGGACGAAGGAAGAGGAAGTAGATGTTTACTAAATAAGCGGTGGTGGGGAGATGGAAAGGTGAGTAAAGGGAGGATTAAAATACGGAAAAGAGAGGGAACTGAAAGGGAAGGAGATAGAGTAGCTTGCAGGAAGTAAGAATAAGAAGATAAAATAAGAAGAAGTAGGAGGAGGAGGAATGAAGTTAGCGGCAGGAAGAGGAGGAGGAGGAAGAGAAAGAGAGATGGAGGAAGAGGAGGAGATGAAACAGAGGAAAATAGGAAAAGATGGCGGAGGAGTGAGGGGAAAACGACGAGAGAGAAGAGAGAGAGATGAAGAGAGAGGAGAGAAGAGAGAGATGATGAGATTGAGAGGAGAGAGAGAGATAGACGAGAGAGAGAGAGAGAGAGAGAGAGAGGAGAAGGAGACAGAGAAATATAAGGAGAAGGCGAGACGAGAGAAGAAGTAAAGAAGAGAGAGAGAGAAGAGAGAAAAGAGAGAGAGAGTAGAACGAAAGAGAGAGAGAGAAGACAGGCAGGACAGACAGACAGGAAGGTGGGGGATGACATTTGACAGTCTTGCATGATCATCCGTTACTGGATAGGCGCACCCAAAATAGGGTGGGGCGCTACAAGCGTGTAGGGGGGACCGATAGCTGAGCCGAAGTGGGGGGCGAAGCTGTGGCCGGGGTGATAGTGAACGGAGTGAATAGGTGATAGGAGGAGAGTTCTCGACGTAGTGATGTCCTTCGAACTTTTGATTGAGGAGGGTCGTGGTGTGTGTGGCGGTTGGGCGGGCGATCGAGTGTGACGTATTGGGCGCTAGGGAGGGGAGGAGGGAGGAGGGGGAAGGAAGCCGACGAACTGACGAGAGGAGGAAGTGGGAGGGAGGAGGAGAGGGGGTAAAGACAGAGGATGGTGGGTTCAGGGAAGGGAGAGGAGAGGGAAGGAGAGTGTAAGAGGGCCGGGCAGAGTAGAGGACGCGGAGTGTGAGGGAGGGGAGGTATAGCGAGAGTTAGAAGGGAAGGAAGGAGGAGAAGGCAGAGAGAAGGAAGGAAAGAATAGAGATAGATTAGAAGAACTCTGAAAAGAGGAAGGAAGAAAGAGATGGAGGAGAACTGAGAGGGTAGGAAGGTGGAGGGAAGGAGGTAGAGCTTCAGATGAGCGGATAGGAAGATAGAAGAGGAAGGAGGAAATGGAGATGAGAATGGAAGGAGAGCAGAGAAGGGAAGGAAGGAAGATATAGGTAAGAACTAAGCGCGGGAAAGTAGAAGGAAGAGAACAGAAGGAGAAACTGAGAAGGGAAAGAAGGCTAGTGGCAAGGAGGAGAGCAGAGAGGGGAAGGAAGAAAGAGAAGGAAGGAGAAATGAGAGGAGTAGAGTGGAGGAGAGATGGAAGAGGAGCATGCAAGAAGGGATGGAAGGAGGAAGAGATTAGAAGAACTTGAATAGGGGACTGGAAAAGAGAAAGAAACAAGGAACACGAAGTCAGAAGGGAAGAAATGAAGAAGGGAAAGGGAAGGGAGGTAAAGGAGGAGAGCAGAAAAGAGGAAGAAGAAGAGAAAGGAAGGAGAAATGTGTGAGGGGGGAAGGAAGGAAGAGATGGAAGGAGAACTGAGAGCGTAAGGGCAAGGAGGGAAGGGAGGAGGAGCAGAGAAAGGGGGAGGAGAGAGAAGGGGAAGGAGAAATGAAGAAAGGGGGGAAAATGGAGAGAGAGATGGAGAGAAGAGCAGAGAAGGATTCGGAAGGGAAGAGCATAAGTAGAGAAAAAAGGAAAGAACTCAAAAAGAGGAGGAAGAAAGAGTGGAGGAGAACTGAGAGGGGGAAAGGAGGAAGGAGAGAAGAGGAGAGACAGCAAGAGGGAGGGAGGAGATGAGATGGGGCAGAAGGGAAGGAAGAGATGGGGGGAGGAGAACGGGATAGGGAGGAGGGGATGAGGAAGAGAGAGAAGGGGGAAGGAAGGAGAGCAGAGAGGGGAAGGGGTTGAGGAGAGAGAGAGACACACGGTGTTAATGAACAAATCAGGGTTCAAATTCAAGACAATTCATGGCCCAGAAATGGAAAATGATTGAAGCATAAGACGAGAGGAACGTGACTATCAATAGGAATTCATTATAGGGAATGAAATACTTTTATTTTTTTCTCAATTTTGCATTGGCTGTCTTGACATATTATTGCTATTACCGATTAGGAAAGGGGAAAATAACTAATTTATTGTTTTTTATTTTATTTTTCTTCCAGTTAAAAAAAAATGGAGACGAAATTAATCCTCTGAATCAATCAGTAGTCAAAACCTCTTCAATTTGCTATTGTAAAAAAAAAAAAAAAAAAAAAAAAAAAAAAATACTGAAGCTAACTGGAAACTCGAACAAATTTTCATTTTCGCGTCCTTGCCTTAATGAAGAGGGAAATGGGGAGGAAGGGAAAGGGAGAGAAGAGGGGGAATAGGGAGATTAGAAGGAAGGAGGGAGGGAGATGGAGGGAGGGGGAGGATGGGAAGGGGAGGGGGATAGGGAGATGGGTGGGGAAGAGAGGGGATAGGGAAATAGGGAGGAAGGGAATGAAGAGAAGAAGATAGGGAGGGGAGGGGAGGGATAGGAGAGGGATGGGGAGGAAGGGGGGGGAGGGGGATAGACGGCGAAGGAGGGGGTAGGGAGATGGGAGGAAGGAGATAGGAGTGGGAGGGGAGGGGATAGGGAGATGGGGAGGGGAGGGGGATAGGGATGGATGGGATAGGGGGGGGATAGGGAGATGGGAGAAGGGAAATAGGGAAGGGTGGGAGGGGTGGATGAGAAGGAGAGGGGGGAAGGGGGAAGAGATGAAAGGAGAAGGGACGGGAGGAAGGGAAAAGGGAAGAAAGGAAGGAAAAAGGTTAAGGAGAAAAGAGAAGAGGAGAAGTGTAAGAAAAGGAGAAGGGAAGGGAGGAAGGGAGAAGAGGAGGCCGGGGAATGCGATGGTGAGAGAAGGGGGACGAAGAAAGAAGAGAAGAGGGGAGGAATAAAGAGGGGAAAAGGGGAAGCAGGAAAATAAAGAGAGGGAAGGGGAGGAGGTTGGATGAAGTGGAGTAGGAAGAGGGAAAAAATAGAGCACCAATGGGAATTAAATGATATTACTGAAATGAATAATAAAACTCCGAACAGAAAATCATGGCGCTGGTGTCTATTAATCACCCCCCCCCCCCCAAAAAAAAGTAAATCAAAATGAATAAAAACGGGACCCCCCCACACAATAATAATAATAATAATAAAAAGAAGAGAGAGAGAGAGAGAGAGAGAGAGAGAGAGAGAGAGAGAGAGAGAGAGAAGAGAGAGAGAGAGAGAGAGAGAGAGAGAGAGAGAGAGAGAGAGAGAGAGAGAGAGAGAGAGAGAAAGAGAGAGAGAGAGAAAATGATGTAATTCTATTTGTGTGTTGTCTATGGATCAAGGATCAGTTGATTAGAGTTTTGTGAGGATTTTGGCTGTTTTAATGAATATGAAATTGCAGACTTCTTCACTACTGAGGCACTCTATTTTTTAAATGAAAAATCCTCTTTTTGATATGGAAATGTTTGACCAGTCGAGGCCGATTTTGTGATTCAGTTAATCTGTATTAATTTTAGTGAAAAAAGGAACGATTGTTTTGAGAAAACTATCCGCTCACTCCCAAAAAAACTGAAATTACTAAAATGAAATCCTATAATTTAAAGTGAAACGTAATCCTTTATAGACAAACTAATAAAATTCTATAGAATAAAAAGGCATTATGTTAAAAAATCTAACGAAATGATGATTCAGTTATGGAAGATAAAATAGGTACAAATATATATGATAGCTTACTAGTACAATATAAAATGTTATTGGTCAAAATAAAAACGTTAACAAAATGAAAAATAATCGTATCCTGGAGGTGAAGTAAATAAAACAAAATACGAAAAGGATGTAAGATCCCATAAATACGAAAACATTAGCTGAATAAGACATAATGAAATACATTATTTTGTATCAACTTCTACAAAAATATAATGCAATCGTAAATAGAACAAGACCTATAAAAAAGAAAAAAAAAAAACTAAAAAGGAAATGAGATAAATTGGGCAAAAAAAAATCAAAGAAAAAATAGAATAAGATCAAACCGTCTAAATACTTTTGAAAAACCCTATAAATCCTATAAATAAAAGAAAAAAGAAAAGGGAAAAAATAAAAAAGTGAGAGGAAGCTAAACTGCATTTTAAGAACCTCTCTCTCGGGGAGCGGCTGTCTGCGAGATCCTCACTTCTGCCCAGAAGGTTGGATCACGCTGTTAATAAAATTAGAAATGACCTTTACGGCTTCAGCTTTGCCCTTCATTCGGGTTACGTATATCACGTTTTTTTTCGTTTTTTTTTCTCTCTCTTTCACGTTTTTTCTCTTTGAAAAGGGATGAGGTTGTGATTCATATAACGTATAATATATGTTGCATAAATATTTTTTTTCGTTCCTGATAAGAGGACAATTGTACGGTTCCGTTGATACAGTTATATATATATATTATATATAATATATATATATATATATATATATATATATATATATATATATATATATATATATATATATATATATAAACACACAAACACACACAAACACACACAAACACACACACACACATACACACACACACACACACACACACACACACACACACACACACACACACACACACACACACACACACACACACACACACACACACACATATATATATATATATATATATATATATATATATATATATATATATATATATATATATATATATATATATATATATATATATATATATAATATATTATATATATATATATA
>NW_020868393.1:302934-307934 GCF_003789085.1 Penaeus vannamei
TATAAGAATTGTTCTAAGACAAAATGTTTTAGGTTTATGAGAATATATTAAACCTCCTTTTGAATATTCATGAATGAAACCTTATGCATCCGTCACCGTATGTATTCTTCGCTATGGGACATCATAGAACCCCGTCGTTATCATAGTCTGCTTATAAGGTAAGGCTGTTAGGGAATTTTAATGATCGTTGATTAAAACTTGTGTAACTGGTCAAGGATTTCGAGCGAGGGTAAATCTGCCGTTGGAAAATATTCTTCTGTAGTTTTACTTACTTTGAACTGTCGTGCTGGTTTTGAATGTAACTACTACTGTTCCATCATTAGCATACTGCACCTCCATTTTTGCTTAGGCAACTTTGCAGCGTAACATTACTGAGATTATTTGCAATGCTGCACGTAGTATTGCAGAAAACATTAAACTCCAGTCGCCTTGTGTTGGCAGATTAGCTTTTTAACTAACATTTGCTGCCAACGTGTCTGAATTATTTCTGCAACATATGCAACAATTATGCTTCAGTGTCGAACACACACAGACACACACGCACACGGACAAAAACACACACAAACACATATATATGCGCACACTCCCTCATACACATATATACGCTCTCTCTCTCTCTCTTTCTCTCTCTCATACACACACACACATGCGCATAGGCACTCTCAGACACACAGACACACACACACATACGCACTCTTCTCTCTCTCTCTCACATATATGTATGTATGTGTATATACATTTAAATATATGCATGTATATATATACTCTCACACACAAACACACACACAACACACACACACACAACACACACACACACACACACACACACACACACACACACACACACACACACACACACCACACACACACACACACACTCACATACATATCTATAATGTATATACATATATAACACACTCATACACAAATATGTCCCACGCCTTACGCATAACGAGTGAAAAGCCGTGCACTAAACGCGCTTATGTACGAATGTTGAACTTATCCGTAATTTTATTAACATTATTAATTATTAACGTATTATATTATTATATTATATTATTTGTATTATATGAAATTATTAACGTATCCGGATTCGAGTCGAATTCTGGGCGGTGGGGGTTACGAGGGAACGGCGCGCGCACTTCGCGGGCGAGGAGGTCTCTTTGCGGATTCTCGGGGATGATTGCTTAGTATAATATATATTATTTATACTTATAATATAAGTATTAGTTATAGTATAAGTATATATACTATATATCGTCGTATATAGATATGCATATATATGCAATACATACATACTTTACTCTAATAATAGGATCTGTATTTTATATAATACAATTTTGTTATATGATAGTATACTATATATATATATATTATATACATATATATAAATAGTTATAGGATAGTATATAGTCTAGTCTGTATAGTTATATATATATATAACGTCAAGATATATATTAATTATTTAGTATGTATATATATATATGTATATAAGTATTATTATAATATATAATTACTACACACACACACACACACCATCACACATGCAGCAACCAACAGCGTCTATGCAATTCACACAGCCTAGTTCACCACACGCAACCACCTTAAATGTTTGTAATGTAGGGAGTGGGTGAGCCATTCTTGTGGATGTATTGGATGTTGGTTGTGGGTGTGATCGGAGTATTGTTATACCACAGCATCATCACACTGACACGCAGCACACACATCACAGACACACAAGATTCACACGACAAACAACATCACGCAGCACAATCAGCACAACAACGACACACACACCAGGTGCAGCACACACATGGAGGTGATACATGCAAGCTGGGATGCCGGGTAGTTTCGAGTGATTGGATGGATGTGTTCAGTGCGTGTATGATTGTTGTAGATGTTTGAGAGGTGGCGTATTCTCAACACACACACACAATTCTGATTGAGTGTGATAGGTACACACAACAAACATAACAGGTATGTGTGTATTGTAGTGCTGATGTGATTTGGTAGTCTGGGCGCACACACATCACAAACACACATCAGCATAAGTAGACATCTTATTATACCATCGCTATGTACACACTTGCATGTTCCATATATGTGCGCCTATTTATACACTACATGCGCGCATCGCGGCCACTATATAGAGGCAGACATAGATATATCTGTCACACCGTCCAGCAGACACGATCCCTCCGTAGACACACAGACAGCTCCGAGCATTCGCATTCGATATCCTCTTCGCATCAATGTATAGGTTGAGACGTCTCTCTCCGACATCTTTACCCGAAGGAACCGCACATGCACACAGAAGAAGAAGCCAGCAGCGCAGTACGTGAATGTACTGGATAGGCGCGATGCATAGATACTGTTCGTTCTAGTGCATCAGGACTCCCTCTACGACAATTCTTCCGGAGAAGAGCCTCTGGTGGCTCGCGCGATGCCTTCCCTCCTTCTCGGAAACGACAGACTCGTACATGAATATTCTCGCCCAGAATCATTATTGTTTTGGATTAGCCGGCCTGAACGCAGTGTGTACCGTGCGTTTCGGTCGGAGTGGGAGCGGGAGTCTACAAGAAGGTGGAATGTATGGTCATGCTCTCTGATTGTTTTATAAGTGTGGGTATAAAGATAAATAGGTGTTGGAGGTGGTGTATAAGGGGATTGAGAATAGGAAGAGAGAAGAGATGGAGAGAGAAGAGTATTGGGATTCGATTAGATAAGAGTGATAGATAGATATGAGAGAGGAGAGAGAATTGGGGTAGGAATACGAGAACGGCGAGAGAGGAGAGAGGGATATTGATAAGACGAGAGAGAGAGAGGGAGGAGTAGAGAGAGAGAGAGAGAGAGAGAGAGAGAGAGAGGAGAGAGGAGAGAGGATGTAGAGGAGAGATAGATAGAAGAGGATGTTGGAGAGAGAGAGAGATTGAAGAGAGGAGGAGAGAATGAGTAGGTAGCGAGGACAAAACAACGACGGAGGGAGGCGGATCGAGAGAGAATTTACACACCAACAGAACAGCACCAGACACATCACACAACACGACACAGGCAGGGCTTGTCTGATGGTATATTGTGTTAAGATGTGTGAGTTGTAGAAGTTGTTTACGAATGAGTGTGCTGCGATGTCCTACACAAGCACACAGTCTACAACACGTCCATCGATATAGGAGACTATATATGAATTCTAGTATATATATATTTTATGACTTAGTATAGTATATTTAGTAGATATATAATGTATAAATGAGTAGCGAGAGAGGAGTGAGGAGAGTGAGTAGGGAGGAGATGAATTGTTGTAATATAAGGAGGAGGGGGAATGATGAGATAATCGGATGAGGATAAACTGATGAAGTAGCATGGACAGGGAAGTGAGAAGGATGTAGGGGGAGAGCAGAGGTGGGGATGAAGTGGAAGATAGGAGGATTACAGAAAGAGATAGGAAACGATAGATAAGAGAAAAGGGATTAGCATTTAATGAAGCGGTGAAGACTGAAGTGAGACAGAGAGGCAACTAAACAAGAGAGAGGGGTAAAGCAAGAACAGGTAGGAGAAGAAAGAAAGACGGTGAAAGAGAGAGACAAACCAGTTAATAAAAATAATATATATTTCTCGACAGAAGCACGCTATCATGAGCTTCTCGCCAGAATCGATCATCTTGAGATCGGTAGCTCCTGATGGCTCCCTGTCTCTGATTTTTCTGAGGGGGACAATTTAGTCTCATATTTCTTTTCATTTTCTTTTGTTTTTATGTGTATATATTCTGAGGGAGAAAGGGGAATGGCAGTTCCCCTTTTGCACAGATAATCAATATCGGTCTCTCTAGTAGGAGAGAGGGAGAGAGGGGAGAGAGAGAGGAGGAGAGAGGAGAGGAGAGAGAAGAGAGAGAGAGAGAGAGAGAGAGAAGAGAGAGAGAGGAGAAAGAGGAGAGAGAGAGGAGAGAGAGAATAGAGAGAGAGAGAGGTGCATATATATATTATCTATAGTTATAATATATATATATTATATATATATATTATATATATATATATATATATATCTATATATAAATATATATATAATAAATATTATATATATATATATATATATAGATATATATATATTATATATAAATTATATATATAGATAGGAGTAGATAGACGATAGATAGATATAGATAGATAGATAGCAGATAGATAGATAAATAGAGAAAGAGAAGCAGACAGAGAAACTGAGAGAGAGAGAGACAAAAATGGGTATGCGTGATGCGAAATGAAACAGAAGAAAACAAGAAACGAGAATATCGAAGTTGCAAAGTAATCATACTTATTATACCAATAGATACAAAATATACAAATATGGAGGCAAGGGAGATATATGAACTTATATTTTGTTCTTATGCTTTATCATCATTGTGTCTGCCCTAGGTATTTGAAAATGTACACTTACCTGGGAGTGCATATATACACGTTTACATACATACATAACTACAGCATGAATATAATGACAACAGTTACACATGTATATAAGAATATTAACACAAATGCAACGCAGAGTAAGACAGAAAACGCTCCAACCTGAAAAAATAAAATGTCAGGTAAAGAATGTGGTTAAATTTAGTGTCAACTTTTGTCTCGTTTTCACTCTGGCGGTTTTTTTTTCAGGCATAAAAAGAACGGGAAAGGATACATCCGCAGAGAATTGAAGTTGAAGGAAGGATGTCAATTTTGAATTGAATGTATATACGTCGATATTTATTGTTTATCGTATGTATGTATGTATGTATATTGTATCATATATGTATATATATAATTATATACATATATATATTATATATAATAGATATAATATTATATATATGTGGTGTGTGTGGTGGGGGTGTGTGGTGTGTGTTGTGTGTGGTGTGTGTGGTGTGTGTGTGTGTGTGTGTGTGTGTGTGTTGTGTGTGGTTGTGGGTGTGTTTCTGGTGTTGCGTGTTTGTGTGTGGCGCGTGCGTCTGTGGTGCTGTGTTTCGTATGGAT
>NW_020868393.1:312934-315434 GCF_003789085.1 Penaeus vannamei
AGTAATGATAATAATAATAATAATGGTAATGATAGTAATAACAATTATGATAATAATGATAATGAAAACAATTATAAATTAGTAATACCAATACTAATAATGATGATGACGATAATAATAATAACAGTAATAATAAAAGTAATAATAATAATAACAGTAATATTAATAGTAATGATAATAATAATAATAATAATAATAATATAATAATAATAATAATAATAATAATAATATAATAATATAATGATAATGATTATGATGATGATATATGACAATGATAAGTATAAATAGTAAATAAAGATAAAAATAATAAAAAATGCATAATAGTAATGATAATATATAATAAACAGTAATTATAATGATAATGATGGTGTGGATGATAATGATAATGATAATAATAATAATAATAATAATGGTAATAATAAAAATAACAACAGTAATAATGATAATGATAATTTTAATAATAATAGTGGTAATAGTAGAAGTAATGATGGCATGATATATTAATAATAATAATAAACACTGATAATGATTATAATGATCATAATAGTAATGGTAATGATAATGATGATATGGATGATATTGATAATTATGATATAGCAACAAATATTGATTAACAATGATAATAGTGGTAATAGTAATGAAATATGTAATAATATAATATTATAATAATAGTAATATATAATGAATAAATATTAATAATGATGATGATAATGATGATAATAATAATAATGATAATACTAATAATGGTGATGATAACAACAATACTGATAATGATGATAGTAATCATAATAATGATAACAATAATAATAACAATAATGGTTTTAACTATGGTAATAATAATGATAATAATAACAATAACAATGATAGTAACAATGATGATTAAGTTGTTAAAAATGATGATGATAGTAATAACGATAGTAATAAGGATATTAATGATAGTAATTATAATAATGAATATGATAATGATCATAATAATAACAACAATAATAACAATGGCAATAGCAATGGATATGATAGTAATAATAATGATAACAATAACAATAATAATCATAATGATAATGATAATAATATCTATCTTCAAAATAACAATGATAATTATCATAATGATGATGACAATATAATAATAACAATAACAATAACAATATAATAATATAATAATAATAATAATAATAATAATAATAATAATAATAATAATGTAATAATAATAAATATAATAATAATGATCATAATAATAACAACAATAATAATAATGGCAATAAACAATAACGATAACAGTGTCAATCAATAATAATGATAATAATAATAATAATGATAACGATAATGATTATGATAATAATAATGATAATAACAATAAAAGATAACAGTAATAATAATGTTAATAATGATAATAATGATGATGATGGTAATGATGATGACAATTAATGCTGATAATGATAATTGACGATAATAATTATAAATGTGATGATATTGATAATAATAATAATGATAATAATGAAAATGTCAATAATAATAATGATGAAACTGATGATAGTAATATCAACAACGACAATAATTATAGTAATACTTGTGATACTACTGCTACTACTACAACTAGTAACAGTGATGATAACAGTGACGATAATACCGATAAAGATAATGAGGACAATAATGTCTTATTGACACTTTCATATATATATATTTAAGTCAACAAAGACGATGCTAATGCTGCTTTACCATTAATACTGAAAAATAACGAAATACCCACCATCACCACACCTACTGTTTATCAACAATCCTCCATTATTTTCCGAATTTCCTTTAATTTTTTTTTCCTTTCATAAATCCCCCTTCCTTTGTGCTCGTCTAACCTTTGTTGACCCCTTGCCGGGCGCCGGTCGAAGGGTCACTCTCATACCAGCAGTCGCTCGGGTGAGCTTTTCTGGCCGTCCTTCCCCTTCCAGTTCGTGTGTTCGGCTGTGTTTGTTTTTAGGTCTGGCCTGTGGCAGCCGGGAAGGGGTCTGCTTTATCATATATATACATGGATGTGAATATGTATATATATCTATATATCTATATATATATGTGTGTGTGTGTGTGTGTGTGTGTGTGTGTGTGTGTGTGTGTGTGTGTGTGCGTGTGTGTGTGCGTGTGTGTGTGCGTGTGCGTGTGCGTGTGCGTGTGCGTGTGTGTGTGCGTGTGTGTGTGTGTGTGTGTGGTGTGTGTGTGTGTGTGTGTACAGTTGCGGAATTATATTTCAGTGTACTTGCTGGGTCCCACTTTTGTACATCTGGCAACCCCTCGAAGTAAACATAGCGTAAATAGTATTTTTTTATGAATGAGACCAAAAACCTAGGCAGTTTGTAGCAAAGAGTGTGGTAGGTCGAATATAGTCAACCAAGAAGTATATTAAAATCCATTTCCGGACACTAAATAAGCCACTTAATCTTCCGTTTTCTTCAAAGAGGTGAAAAGCAATGCATGTAATCTTAGTTATCGTTAACTTTGTAGTGGGATATTCTTC
>NW_020868393.1:339985-342485 GCF_003789085.1 Penaeus vannamei
CTCTTTTCTACCCTAACTCTCTCTGTCTCTCCGTCTTTCTTTTTCTTTCTCTTCCATTTTCTTTCTCTCTTTCTTTCTTTTTATTTGTTTCACGACTAAATTAAACCTTTTCGGACAACCCTCCCTCCCCCCCCTCTCTCTCTCTCTCTTTTCTACCTCTCTCCTTCTCTCTTTCTTTTTCTCTCCTTCTCTCCTCTCTCTCTCTCTCTCTCTCTCTCTCTCTCTCTCTCTCTCACCTCTCTCCTTCTCTTTCTCTTTTTCTCTCTCCTCCTCTCCCTCTCTTTCTTTCTCTCACACTTTCCGTCTGGCACCTAATAAACTTTCTAGACATATTCCAGGACATAGCTTACCCGAGCTTGAGTATTTTGCTGTTGTAATTCTTAGGCCCCAGAGATCCAATTTTCTCCTTCGTAATTTTGGTGATATTTCTGCTTGGAACCGTTTTCTGCATGACTGGCTGGACGAAGGCCGAAGTTTGGATGCGATAAACCTTTTAATATCAGGGGGAAAAAAAGAACAAGGAAAAAAAAGGAGAAGAGGAAGAGGAGAATGATGAGAAAGATGTAGATAGGGAATGCGTAAGAGGAAGGGCAAGGGAAAAGGGGGATGTGGTTTAGATGGGAAGTGAAATCTTAAAAGAAAGGAGAAAGGGAAGGGGAAATTGATTTAGAAGATGGAATAAGGAAAGAAGAAGAAAAAAGAAAAGAAAAGTAATCTCTAGAGAGAATATATACAGACATACACATATACACATATACATACATACATACACATATACACATATACATACATACATATACATGCGAACATTTTCAACAATGTTTCATGATTAAACCTACTGAAAGTTTCTTGTACCTGCAACATTATTAATATTTTTTTTTTTTTTTTTTTGTCCAGATCAATAGAATAATGCCGATGAAGTCCAGGCAGGCAACGGCAATAGAGATAATTGATAAGAATTCTCAAGTGTTTTGTATAAGATAACATTCTGGTTGTTGGTTATATAATCAGTGTTTTACAAGATTCATGTTGAGTTGGAACATTATGGTGGGTCTTCTTTCTCTTCTCATTATTCATATTCATATTATTATCATTATTGTTATTATTATTATTATTATTATTATTATTATTATTATTATTATTATTATTATTATTATTATTATTATTATTATTATTATTATCATTATTATTATTATTATTGCCTTTGTTATTCTTATCATTATCATTATTATTGCTTTTGTTATTATTATTATTATCATTAATGTTTTATTGCTGTTGTTGTTACTATTATAAGTATTATCAGTATTATTATCATTATTATTATTATTGTTACTACTACCATTGTTAGTATCATTGTTTTTTTTTACTTTTTTCTTTATTATTATCATTATCAACATCACTATTATTATCATTATCATAATTATTGTTATTACTGCCATTGTCATTATTATTATTATCATTATCATTATTATCGTCTTTAACGTCGTAAAAAATGTTATTGTTATTATTGTTGGCATTATTATTATTACCATTATTATTGCAATTATTATTATTATTATTATTATTATTATTATTGTTTTTGTTATTATTATTGTTACTGTTAATATCATTATCATTACTATTATTATTATAATTATTGTTATTATTATCATTATTATCATTATTATTATTTTTATTAATGTTGTTGTTATCATCATTATGATTATTATTATTATCATTTTTCATCATCATACTATTTATCATTACTGTTAACATTATTGGTGTTTTTTCCTTATCATTACTATTATTGTTATCATTAAAATCATTATAACAGTATTATTTTACAATCATTATTTTTCTTTTCATCATCATAATTATTTTCTATTGTCACCATAAGCATTATTATTGTTATGATTGTAATAATCAAATTTTTGCTATCACTGTTACCATTATAATTATGGTTATATATGTATATACATACATACATACATACATACATACATACATACATCTCTCTCTCTCTCTCTCTCTCTCTCTCTCTCTCTCTCTCTGTCTCTATCTATCTCTATCTATCTCTTTTCTTCTTTCCCCCCCCTCCTCTTCTTCACCCCCTCATCCATACCCCCCTCCCTCCCCTCACACAATAGATATCCACCCACATGCGCCCCAAAACAAAAGCTTTCCCGTGATCTACTGTTTAAAAGTCCCGGAGGACCTTTTACTACAAACGTGACGAGACTCGTATCCGAATATATACACGATTGTGATATGATTTTTGATACACGATAAGAGATTTGCAATGGCTTTGCCGTGCAATACTAACTCTCTTTGTCTTTTAAGAGCGCGAAGTCACATTCAAGTTTCTGGCGCACGGATGCGGGGAGAAATGACATATGCATTACATGGCTTTATATTGCGACTTGACCAAAAGGCATATCTAATACGGGAAGTAAGTTGTAATGGACTTTTCCTCCTAAATCAAAGGTTTTTATCCGGCAAATCTGTGCTGAAGAGAAAATAC
>NW_020868393.1:352485-354985 GCF_003789085.1 Penaeus vannamei
CTTTATCATTCTGGCAAACGAGGTAAAGAAAAGAAAATGATAATGAAAATGGGACAGTCCTTCCTCGCTCGTGTTGTACATTCATAAAAAAAATGGTCCAGGGATCGGGCACAGGATTGTCTTATTGTTGTTATTTCATTGTTGTAGTTGCAGTAATGTAGTAATGTAGTTGTAGTAATGGTTGTTGTAGTTGTAATAGTAGTAGTAGTAATAATAGTGGCGGTAGTAGTAATAATAGTAGTAGGAGCCATAGTATTAATAACAAAAGTAGTAAATGTAGTAGAAGTAGTAGTAATACTAGTAAAAGTAGTAGTAATAGTAGTAAAAGTAGTAACTAACTAGTAGTAAAAAGTAGTATAGTAGTAAAAAGTATTAACTAATAGTAGTAAAAGTAGTAGTAGTAAAAGTAGTAGTAAAGTAGTACTAAATTAGTAGTAGTACTAATAGTAAAGTAGTAAAAATAGTACTAATAATAGGCGTTAGTGGAAGTAGCAGCAGCAGTACCGATGGCAATATTAACAATGGCATTAGAATTAGTAGTAGTAGTAGCAGTAGTAGTAGTAACAGCAGTACAAGGAGGAGCAGCAGTAGGAATACTAGAAGTGTTCCTTTTATCCTTATCGTTCTAATATCTATCTATTTTTTCATGGATCTGCTGTATTCTTTATCATTAGATTCTCTTTTATTATTCCAATTTCTCTGTTCAGTTCTGTCAATACTCAGCTAAAACTCAGCTCTTAAAATTTGATATCACATTATATAACTTGATTCTCATTACCCAGTTATTTTTTATCTGGTAACACTGATTCACCATTTCATCTTCATGGCCACACCATGAATGTTCAGATTCAAAATTTCATTATTCCTGTGTCTAAGTGCAGATAATATGCAATTTCAAAATATGACTGCTAATGAATCATATGCACCTGCGATTATCTATGTTGCAAAATGTAACTGCAATCTCATATTTAGTGGGTGTGCAAATTGCCTGCCTCACATAACTATACACAAAGTGGCTTATGCTCTATAAATCTCATAAATTATTGCACATATTTTGCAGTTTATTCGAAGCAGCTTTCATTATTCATTTTTTGCAATGGAATTTCCGTTATCAAATATGAAACATGTCCTCTTTTTTTACGTCACGTAATAAATTCAAACTATTGATCAAACTGAATTCCATAAATCAAGTGACAAGTTCGAAGAATGGGAACAAAGGCAAAAGAGGAAGAAATAAACAATGAATATGTAAATACACAAAATTATTAAACAGAATCTAAATAAACGGATAAAACAACCGACAAAAAAGAGAAAGAAAATCAAATAAAGCAGATAAGAAGATAACAAATAATCAAAGTAACACTGACATCTCGCAACTCAAACTCCCCGAGCGCACGGATCAAATCAGCATAATTTAATAAATAGGCCAATTAATAACGATGATTCCCGCGACTGATAATTGGCACCGGTCTCTTGCTCGACCGCTGTAGACCGAGCCGGAGCCGCAATTAGGGAAACCGACATAACGTGTAGCTGTAGGTAGGACGAAGACCACGTGACCACGGCGGTTGTGTCAGACGTCGGAACGGGGTTATATGAGAGACAGGTATGCCGGAAGGAATGCTATCTCCCCCGGCTTTTGAGAGCGCCCATATGACCTCTCTCGCCGCAAGGTTAGGGGCCTGGCACTCAGAAAGGTCATCAGACAGTGAACCTCGACTTTCGGTGTTATTGTCACTCTGGACGATCGTGTGTTTGGCAAAGTTACGTCTCGAGCGCCGCGTCACTGCGAGGCCAGGGACCTTTACGATATTAAATGCAGATTGAACAGACGTCGAGAACACCTGTCGCCTCTGTGTAAGGTAGGGGCGGGGGAGGAGGAGCGGGGGGGGGGGGGGATAGGGATCGAGAAAGGGAAGGGGATGGGGAAAGAGGAGGAATAGAGGAAGGGTGGAGATGGGGAGGGGGGAAGAGGAAGGGATGGGGGGATACGGATCGAGAAGGGGAAGAGGGAAGGGGATGGGGAAAGGGGAGGCGAAGAAGGAGGAATAGAGGAAGGGTGGAGATGGGGAGGGGGGAGGAGGAAAGGGGTGGGGATAGGGAACTAGAAGGGGAAGGGGGAAAGGGGGAGGCGAAGGAGGAGGAAGAGGAAAGGGTGGAGGTGGGGATGGGGGTAAGGAAGGAGTGCTGGGGGAGGAGGGGGGGAGGGTCCCGAACGAAAGGCGATCGAGTGATTCGGACGCGGGGAGTTTGGTGCTCCGGTTTCTGTCTTTGGCGTGGGGTTCTCTTCCTCTGTCTGTTTGGATGCCTTTCTCTTTCTCAACGTGTGGCTTTCTTTCTGTCTGTCTGTCTCTGCCTTTGTCTATATAGCTCTCTCACTCTCTGTCTGTCTGTCTCTGCCTTTGTCTATATAGCTCTCTCACTCTCTGTCTGTCTGTCTCTCTCTTTCCCTTTTACACACCTACACACCTCTTTCTCTCTCTCTCCTTCTTTCCCTCCC
>NW_020868393.1:364985-367485 GCF_003789085.1 Penaeus vannamei
TCAACCCCAACCTTTCAGCTGGGATCCTTCTGAAGTCGGTTCCAAGAAGGTCACACGTGAATGAAAGTGCCTGGGGAGTGGTGCCAGAGGGTGCCAAAAGGGATATATAAGCCCACTTGTAAATAAACTTGTGTGAATAAGTTGGCGCTGGTTGAGTTGCTTATTGAATGCGACAAACCGAACTCGGGGACAACTTCGGTTCGAATAAAATCGGAAATAGTATTGAAAGAAAACGAAATGGAATGAATGGAAGAAAACGAGGAAGAGTGTGAGAGAGGGAAAGGAAGAGAGAGAGAGAGAGAGAGAGAGAGAGAGAGAGAGAGAGAGAGAGAGAGAGAGAGAGAGAGAGAGAGAGAGAGAGAGAGAGAGGAGGAGAGAGTGAGAAGAGAGAGAGAGAGAGGATGAGAGAAAGAGCGAGAGAAAGAACGAGAGAGACATATATATATATATATATATATATATATATATATATATATATATATATATATATATATATATATATATATATATATATATATATATATATATATATATATAGATATTAGAGAGAGAGAGAGAGAGAGAGAGAGAGAGAGAGAGAGAGAGAGAGAGAGAGAGGAGAGAGATATACAGCAACATTAGACAAAACATACAACACAGCCAGAAACACCAACAATTCAACTTCGTATAAATGCCACGCGAATTATACTAGCCATATTGATCTGCTAGGATAGCGTAGCCTCCTAGCAATTGCCATTATATTGCAACGGTTATTAACACTCCAGGAAATAGCGACAGCTGGCAGCCAGAGAACTAAGAATTATGTCCAGCTGGAAATGCATGGGGGAGATAAGTCTCCTTAGACTGAGAGACGAGGGGGGGGTGAGAGGAGAGGGGGAGGGGGACGGGAAGAGGAAGGGGGTGGAAGGGAGAAGGGGGAGAGAAGGGAAAGGTAAGAGGGGAAAAGGAGGAGAAGGAGAGATGGGAAGGGAGGGAGAATTGTAGGGAAGAGGTGGGGGAAGCGAGAGGAATAAGGGGAGAGGAAAGAAAGAGGGCTAAGGGGAGGGGGAAGGGGAGGCGAAAGGGAGGAATAAATGGAGGAAGGGAATGGATAAAGGGAAGGGGAAGGGAAAGGGAAAGGGATAAAGGGAGAAGGAGAAGGAAAAGGTAGAGGAGAGGAAAGAAGGAAGACGAAGGGAGGAAAGGAATGGGATGGTGGAGGAGGGGGTGAGAGAAAGGGGGCAAAGGAAAGGAGAAAAGGGAGCAGAGGAGAATAAGATACTTGAAGGGGATACTGCGAAGGGAAAGGAGGGCGGAGGAGGCTAGAGACCGAATTAAGAGAGAGAGGAGAGATGGAGAGAAGATGACATGAATAATAGTGATAACAATAAAAATAATAGAAAAAGTAATAATGACAATAACACCAATAATGCACGATAGTAATAACAATAAAAATAAAGCAAAAAAATAACAATACTTTAACGAAGCGATAACAAAACTAATCATGTTGATGGAGGAGACGATGTTAAGGAGATTTCCTAAAAAACAACCATTATAATAGAATTACTGTATGAATTAAAGTAATAATGCTGACAATGCTAATAAAGACAATACTATTACAATGTAATAACAATGCTAATCATGTTAATGGAGGAGATAAGGATAATCATAATAAAAAAAAACAATTATGATAGAATTACAGCATGAATAACAACACACAGCCCACTCACCAACGTACAGCCTATCAAAGCAAAACCCAACAAGAAAGAAAAAACAAACAAACAAAAAAACAAAAACAAATGGCAATCGAGAATTCACACTTCGAAGAGAAAGAGAATAGCATTACATACTTTTGTTTTCTGTCTCCTTCTGATATTTCGAAATGCATTCTTCGGAGTGGAAACGCGTCTCTGCATTATGCTGTCGAAACATTAGCATTTCTCTTGGCAAAAATGAAGTTGTTTTGCATCGTCAAACAAGAGGAAGGAGGGATGACAAGATGGCGCTGGTCCCACGTGAGTGATCAACGACATAGGAGAAGGTCTAGACGGGGATAGGGAGAGGAGAGGAGAGAGGGAAGAGGGAGAGAGGGAGAGGGAACGGGAGAGCAAGGAGAGGGAAAGAGGGTGAGGGAGAGGGAGAGGGAGAGAATCGGGTGAGGGAGAGGGAGAGGGAAAAAGGGTGAGGGAGAGGTAACAGGACAGAGAGAGAGAGAGAGAGAGGGAAAGAGGGTGACATAGACATATAGATAGAGAGGGAGAAACAATGAGAGGGCGAGGGAAGATAAGAGAGAGAGAGGGAGAAGGAGAGAGAAACGATGAAAGGACGATAAAGGATGAGAGAAGGAAAGAGGAAAAGGGAGAGAGGGGGATATAGAGAATATGAGAGAGGAAGAGAAAGAGGGAGGGAAGGTGAGGAGTAAAGAAAAGAGAGATTGGGAAAGGGAGAGAGAATGAGAGTGAGGCAGAATGAGATAGAAAGAGAGGATTAGGGTGAGTGGGTGAGAGGAAGGGAGATGGAA
>NW_020868393.1:377412-382412 GCF_003789085.1 Penaeus vannamei
TTTTTTTTTTTTTTTTTTTTTTTTTTTTTTTTTTTTTTTTTTTTTTTTTTTTTTTTTTTTTTTTTTTTTTTTTTTTTTTTTTTTTTTTTTTTTTTTTTTTTTTTTTTTTTTTTTTTTTTTTTTTTTTTTTTTTTTTTTTTTTTTTTTTTTTTTTTTTTTTTTTTTTTTTCTTTTTTTTTTTTTTTTTTTTTTTTTTTTGTTTTTTTTTTTTTTTTTGTTTTTTTTTTTTTTTTTTTTTTTTTTTTTTTTTTTTTTGTTTTTTTTTTTTTTTTTTTTTTTTTTTTTTTTTTTTTTTTTTTTTTTTTTTTTTTTTTTTTTTTTTTTATTTTTTTTTTTTTTTTTTTTTTTTTTTTTTTTTTTTTTTTTTTTTTTTTTTTTTTTTTTTTTTTTTTTTTTTTTTTTATTTTTTTTTTTTTTTTTTTTTTTTTTTTTTTTTTTTTTTTTTTTTTTTTTTTTTTTTTTTTTTTTTTTTTTTTTTTTTTTTTTTTTTTTTTTTTTTTTTTTTTTTTTTTTTTTTTTTTTTTTTTTTTTTTTTTTTTTCATTCTCTTCCCCTCTACCTCTCTCTTAATTCCAGTTTAATTCCCCCTCCTCTTATCCTATTTCTTCATGATTTTCTCCCTTTCCATTCTTTCTTACCCTCCCCTTTTCTTACCTCTTCCCATTCCTCTTCCGTCTTTACTCCTCTCACTTTTATTATCGTTTACTCTGCCTCCAAGCCTCTTCTCCACTCCTGTCCCCTCCTCTTTTTATACACCTTCTTCCCCCTCCCCTACCCTCCTACCCCTCCCACACCCTTCTTCCACACCCCGCCCCTTATTCTCCTGCCACTCCTCCTCCCCCTCCTCCAACCCCCTCTCTACCCTCTTATCATTCTCTTCCCTTCCCCCTTATCCCTCTCCCCTAACCAACCTCCCACCCCTGCCCCTTATAGTCCACTCCCCCCCTCCCTTCTGCTGCCCTATACCCCCACCCCCACCCCCTCCTCTTATCGTCCTCCTACCCTCCCCCCACCCTCTCCCCTCTTATCGTCCTCCTACCATCTCCCCATCCCCCCACTCCTACCTGTCCCCTACTTCGCTCGAGCTATTTAGTCCCTGGGCATTTTTTCTTTTTTTTAAGCTCACTTTCTTGACTGGATTTCATTTTTTTGAACGATTTTTATTTCCATTTCGTTCTTTCTGTCTTGGAAGGATCGTGGGCTTGACTCGCGAGGACTTTTTAATTTAATTTTTCTTTGTGAATTTTCGCGTATTGTGGTGGAGGGAGAGAGAGAGAGAGAGAGAGAGAGAGAGAGAGAGAGAGAGAGAGAGAGAGAGAGAGAGAGAGAGAGAGGAGTGGACAAGAGATAGATAGATAGATAGATAGAGAGAGAGAGAGAGAGAGAGAGAGAGAGAGAGAAGAGAGAGAGAGGAGAGAGAGAGAGAGAGAGAGAGAGAGAGAGAGAGAGAGAGAGAGAGATAAGGTAGATACAGAGGAAGAGAGAGAGAAAATGATAGATAGATAGATAGATAGAGAGAGAGGAGGACAAAGAGAGAAAATCTGAGGGACAATAAACAAACAGAAGTTAGAAGCAATGAAATAAAAACACATAGTTGAACTTTGCCATTATTCTTCTTTGATGCTTCTCCATTATATGAATGACGCTTATAATACATAGCATGCAAACCCTGCAAAAAAAAAAAAAAAAAAAAAAAAAAAAAAAAATGCATGCAAAAGGAAAGCAGGATTATCAAGTACCACGCATATATCCTCCTTCTGTAATATGCAGACCTTTACCAATTCGAATTCACCTTTAATTAAACAGTGAAATATAAACTCATAAAAATGCTATTTACATTTGTCTATAAATTCTAGGAAATGAAAATGTCACATTCTTAATTCATAGATACAGAACCACGAAAATGAACTTTTTATATATACCATAATATTGCATTTATCCAAAGAGCAACTATTACATAATTGATGCACTGTTCAATAATCTGGAAATACGTTATAAAAATGCGAAAAAAGCTAAAAGAAAACTGATAACTGCCCCTTAGATTCCTTAATACACGGTAGTACTATGTCAAAGATAGAGCCAATGTCAAATGATAGATAATGTCAATGTCAAAGATAGATAATGTTCCTTAGATTCCTTAATATACGGTACTACTATGTCGAACATACTGCCGTTGGGATGAAAGTATACCTGCGGGGATTCCTGATGTGGCGCTGGCTTATTACGCGGCAGAATAATGCTCTGTACTTGTAGGTAGAATATTGCTCTGTACTTGTAGCAGGCGCATATGCATTATTTTTTTTTTACTGGATATATATGCATCTTAAAATATGTATACATATATACATACATACAAAGACACACACACACAATATGCATATATATATATATATATATATATATATATATATATATATATATATATATATATATATATATATATATATATATACAATATATATATATATACATATATATATATATATATATAATATATATATATATATAATATATATATATATATATATATATAATATATATATATATATATATATATATATATATATATATATATATATATATATATATATATATATATATATATAATATATATATATATATATTAGATAGATAGATAGATAGATATAAAATGTATTATACAAATATGTAATATAGATAGATAGATATGAAATGTATATACAAATATTACATGTATATATATATATATATATATATATATATATATATATATATATATATATATATATATATATATATATATATATATATATATATATGATGTGTGTTGTGTGTGTGTATGTGTGTGGTGTGTGCGTGTGTGTTTATGTGTATGTATATGTGTGTGTGTGTGCGTGTATGTGTATGTACGTATGTGTGTGTGTGTTTATGTGTGTGTGTGTGTTTGGGTCTCACCCAAGGACTCAATATAAACAAACAATAAGAATGCAACATCCACACACATTCCTAGAAGAGAACGATATGCAATTAGCGGTACAGAGAAATTGTTGTAATTTTCATTCCAAGCTTCTTGAATACTCCCTTTTACATGAAATTAATTTGTTGCAGGAAAGCGTTCTCTTTTTTTCTTCTTTTATCTATTAATTTATTTATTTTCATTTTTTCAATTATTTTTTTAGATACTTTATTCTAACGCCCACGCCATCCTGTTGTAATATTTTTATTATTATTATTATTATTTAGGGATACGTTAATCTAATGCCCGCGCCAACCTGTTGTAATATCCAGGGTGACAGGTACGTATGGATCACCTTCACCTACGTTATCCCTAGCATACGTCACCTGTTCTACGTCAAGGGGAAACTGACGTACGGATTCTTGTAATAAAAAGGAGAAAAAAAAAAATTGTCTACTTTTTTTTACGACAAGGGGAAACTGAGGTACGAATTCTTGTGATGAAAAGGAGAAAAAATTGTCTTTATTTATTTATTTATATTTTTATTTATTATTATTATTATTATTATTATTATTATTATTATTATTATTATTATTATTATTATTATGCTTTCTTGCGTATTTTCCGTTTGGCTTTTGTTTTCTTTCTTAAATTGTTCTTTTTTATTCTTTTTTCGGTTGTATTTGTTTATCTTTAGAGAGGTATTCGCCTCTCTATTTTGCGAGGGCTCAGACCCCGCCCATTCCCTCCCCCCTCCCCCCTAGAAGCCTTATCCCCCCCCTCTCTTAGAACTGGTCGCTATAGCCTCTTCACCTTCGCCTAGACTCCCCCCCCCCCTTCCCACCCCCCTCCCCACTCCTAAATCTGTCACAAGCCTCTCCTCATCTTCGCCCAGACTCCACCCCCCCTTTTCCTCTCCCCCCTCCCCCTAAATCTTAGCCTGCTCATCTTCGCCCAGCCCCCCCCCCCTCCCTCCCCCCCCTCGCCCCTCCTAAATCTTAGTCACATGCCTCTCCTCATCTTCGCCCAACTCCCCATCCTCCCCCATCCCCTCCCTCTCCCCCCCTCCCCCCTTTCCCCCCTCCTAAATCCAGACTCTGACCCCCCTCTTTTCCCTCCCTCCCCCCCCCTTCCCCCCTTATCTATCGGATGTATCGCAGGTAATGTCATCCTATTTCCCGATAAAGCCGGCGAATGTAGCTCGCTCCAAAAACTTTCGGAATAGGGGGGAGGGGGGGTTAATTGTGGGAGTAGGGGGTGGGGGGGGGGTAACGGAGATAGTGGGTGGAAATGGGGAGGGGGTTAATTGTGGGGAATGGGGGTGGGGGTTCACGGTGGAAGTGGGGGAGGGGGTTAAGGTAGAAGTGGGGGAGGGGTAATGGAGGAAGTGGGGGAGGGGGGGAGGGGGGTTAAAGGTAGGGTGGGGGGAGGGGGGTAAGGAGGTGGGGGAGGGGGGTAACGGTAGGAGTGGGTGGAAGGGGGGTTAAGAGGGAGAGGAGGGAGGGGGGTTAAGGTAGGAGTGGGAGGAGGGGGGGTACGGTAGTAGGAGTGGGGAAGGAGTTATTGTGGGAAGGAAGGGGGGGGTAACGTAGGAGTGGGTGGAGAAGGGTAACGAAGGGATGGGGGAGGGGTAACAGCAGGAGTTTGAGGGAGTGGGGTAACGGTAGGAGTGGAAGGGAGGAGGGGAAATAGGAGAATGAGGGAGAGGGGGGGGGGTAGAGAGTGGGGTCCTAATCACGCTACAAACCCGTCGATGTGTCATTATGAAGATGCGCCCCTCCAATCCTTTCTCCTCCTCCTCCTCCTCCTCCTCGTCCTCCAGCTCCTTCTCCTCCTTCCCATCCCTCTTAAAGATGCATTTCTCCTGCTTTTTTGCTGTTTGTTTGTTTGTTTTTCTTTCCGGATTTCCTTCCTTCCTCTCATCATCCTTTGCTTCTTCCTTTCTTCCTCCCATCATCCTTTGCATCTTTTCTTTTATACCTCTTCTTTCCTCTCCCTATCCTTCAACACTTTCCCTTCTCCATCCCCCTCTCCCTTTGCCCCCTTCCCCCTTCCCCTTCCGTCTT
>NW_020868393.1:387412-397412 GCF_003789085.1 Penaeus vannamei
CTCGCAAATATACGCGTCGGTATGATTCTATATGAGTTTCAACCACTTACTATTATCAAAAAGCTCCTGTGGAAGTAGGAAAGGCAAAACGGAATACTAATCAAGTGAATTAAAAAAAAAAAAAAAAAAAAAGAAAATGGCTTCCTAATAAAGAGATTCGCTTCTCTCATCACGATAAGGTCAGAGAAATAAGTCCATCAGGCAGGGAGGTTGAAGCTATTTCTAAATTAAATATGCACACACACACACACAGACATACGTACGATAAATTAAATACGACACAACACAGACATACGACACGCACACACAGACATGTACCATAAATTAAACGACATACACATAGATACGTACCATAAATTAAATACACACACACACAGAATACGTACCATAAACACACACACACACAGACATACGTACCATAAATTAAATACACACACACACACACAGACATACGTACCATAAATTAACACACACAACACACAGACATACGTACCATAAATTAAAACACACACACACAGACATACGTACATAAATTAAATACACACACACACACAGACTACCATAAATTAAACACACACACACAGACATACGTACCATAAATTAAACACAAACACACACACAGACATACACCATAAATTAAATACACACACACACAGACATACGTACCATAATTAAATACCACACACACACAGACATACGTACCATAAATTAAATACACACACACACACACACATACGTACATAAATTAAACCACACACACCACAGTACGTATACACACACACACACGACATACGTACCATAAATTTAAATACACACACACACACACACAGACATACGTATAAATTAAACACACACACACACCCAGACATACGTACCATAAATTAAATACGCACACACACACAGACATACGTACCATAAATTTAAACACACACACACAGACATACGTACCATAAATAAATACACACACACACACCAGACATACGTACCATAAATTTAAACACACACACAGACATACGTACCATAAATTAAACACACACACACACAGACATACGTACCATAAATTAAATACACACACACACACAGACATACGTACCATAAATTAAATACACACCACACACAGACATACGTACCATAACACACACACACAGACATACGTACCATAAATTAAATACGCACACACACACAGACATACGTACCATAAATTAAATACACACACACACAGACATACGTACCATAAATTTAAATACACACACACAGACATTACGTTTAAATACCACACACACAGACATAACTACATACACAGACATACGTCCACCGCACACACACACAGACATACGTACCATAAATTAAATACACAGACATACGTACCGAAGCATATCTGTGGATGTATATGTTAATTAATTTTTCTATGTTTACATGTCTACCTGTCTATCTATCTATCTTCCTATCTATCTTTGCCTGTCTGTATATCTGTATGTCTGTCTGCCTGCTTTCTCTCTCTCTCTCTCTCCCTCTCTCTCTCTCTCTCTTTTCTCTCTTCCTCTATCATTCTCACTTCTCCTCCTCATCTCCCATTCTCTCGCTTTCTCTCTATCCTAGTTATATCTATCTATCTATCTATCAACCTATCTCTATTTCTCTATCTACCTACCTATCTACCTCCCTACCCACACACACATCTACCAACCTGCCCACATACCTATATCTCTACCTACACGTGCCTATCTATCCACATTCAACCCCAATAGATAAAGATCCCGAGCAACAGAGGGACGTGGACGAATAGATAAAAGACGCGATAAGGGACGTGGACAGATAAGATAAGATAATAGATTACAAAAATAGGATAATAAGATAAAGATAATAGACAAGATAAGATAATAGATAAGGGACGTGGACAATAGATAAAGATAGCAGCAGTGGACGTGGACAAATTGATAAAAGACGTGATAAGGGAAGATAAGATGATAGGATAATAAGATAAGATAATAAGATAACAGATAAGATAATAAGATAACAAGATAAGATTATAAGATAAAAGATAGAATAATAAAGAAGATAAAGATCAATAAGATAACAAGATAAGATAATAAGATTAACAAGATAAGATAAGCAAGATAAGATAATAGACGAGGGACGTGGACAAATAGATCAAGATCCGAGCAGCAGTGAGACGTGGACAAATTTGATAAAAGACGTGATAAGGGAAGATATAGATATAAGATAAGATAACAATAAGAATAAGATAAGATAAGATAAGATAAGATAATAAGATAAGAATAAGATAATAAGATAACAAGATAAGATAATGAGATAACAAGATAAGATAATAAGATAAAAGATAAGATAATAAGATAACAAGATCAGATAATATGGACAAATGGATAAAGATTGAGACGTGGATAAACTGATAAAAGACGTGATAAGGGAAGATCAAGGGACGTGGACACAAGATCCGAGAGTAAATTGATAAAAAGACGTGATAAGGGAAGATAAGATGATAAAGATAAGATAAGATAACAAGATAAGATAATAAACGAGGGACGTGGACAAATCAGATCCGAGGAGCAGCGAGACGTGGACAAACCTCCTCCTCTGCCTTGCGTCTTTTCGAGCCAAAAAGTCCCCCTCGAAGTTTTTCCATCAGGCAGAACAAGCACTAGCCTCGAGTGTCTTAGACGAAGGACTTTCGGAACTCGGAACTTACTTAGAAGACTCAGCTTATCATTTGCTGCGTTCCAAGTTCCGGTTGGGCGGGCGGAAGGAGAGGGATGTGGGAGGGAGGAATGAGGGAATGAGGGTGGAGGGGGAGAGGAGGGAGGAGGAAGAAGGAAGAAAGAGAAAGAGAATTGTGGAAGGGTAAGGTAATAAAAAGGATAAGATATAATGTTTACGGAACTTGGAACTTACTTAGAAGACTCCAGCTTATCATTTGCTGCGTTCCAAGTTCCGGTTGGGCGGGCGGGGAGAGGGATGTGGGAGGGAGGAATGAGGGAATGAGGTGGAGGGGGAGGGGAGGGGGAGGGGGAGGAGAAAGAAGAAGAAAGAGAAAGAGAAAGAGAATTGTGGAAGGGTAAGATAATAAAAAGGATAAGATGTAATGTTTACGGAACTTGGAACTTACTTAGAAGACTCAGCTTATCATTTGCTGCGTTCCAAGTTCCGGTTGGGCGGGCGGAAGGAGAGGCATGTGGGAGGGAGGAATGAGGGAATGAGGTGGAGGGTGGAGGGTGGAGGGGAGGGAGGAAGATAGAAGAAGAAAGAGAAAGAGAATTGTGGAAGGGTAAGGTAATAAAAAGGATAAGATATAATGTTTACGGAACTTGGAACTTACTTAGAAGACTCAGCTTATCATTTGCTGCGTTCCAAGTCCCGGTTGGGCGGCGGAAGGGAGGCATGTGGGAGGGAGGAATGAGGGAATGAGGGGGAGGGGTGGAAGGGGAAGGAGGGAGGAAGATAGAAGAAGAAAGAGAAAGAGAAAGAGAATTGTGGAAGGGTAAGATAATAAAAAGGATAAGATATAATGTTTACGGAACTCGGAAACTTACTTAGAAGACTCAGCTTATCATTTGCTGCGTTCCAAGTTCCGGTTGGGCGGGCGGAAGGAGAGGATGTGGGAGGGAGGAATGAGGGAATGAGGTGGAGGGGAGGGGGAGGGGGAAGGAGGGGAGGAAGATAGAAGGGGAAAGAGAAAGAGAAGAGAGAATTGTGGAAGGGTAAGATAATAAAAAGGATAAGAATATAATGTTTACGGAACTTGAACTTACTTAGACTCAGCTTATCATTTGCTGCGTTCCAAGTTCCGGTTGGGCGGGCGGAAGGAGAGGGATGTGGGAGGGAGGAATGAGGGAATGAGGTGGAGGGGGAGGGGGAGGGGGAAGGAGGGAGGAAGATAGAAGGGGAAAGAGAAAGAGAAAGAGAATTGTGGAAGGGTAAGGTAGTAAAAAGGATAAGATATAATGTTTACGGAACTTGGAACTTACTTAGAAGACTCAGCTTATCATTTGCTGCGTTCCAAGTTCCGGTTGGGCGGCGAGAAAGAGGCATGTGGGAGGGAGGTGGAGGGTGGAGGGGAGAAGGAGGGAGGAAGATAGAAGAAGAAAGAGAAAGAGAATTGTGAAGGGTAAGGTAGTAAAAAGGATAAGATATAATGTTTACGGAACTCGGAACTTACTTAGAAGACTCAGCTTATCATTTGCTGCGTTCCAAGTTCCGGTTTGGGCGGGGAGGAAGAGGCATGTGGGAGGGAGGAATGAGGGAATGAGGTGGAGGGGGGGGAGGGGGGAGGAGGAAGATAGAAGAGAAAGAGAAAGAGAATTGTGGAAGGGTAAGGTAATAAAAAAGGATAAGATATAATGTTTACGGAACTTGGAACTTACTTAGAAGACTCAGCTTATCATTTGCGGCGTTCCAAGTTCCGGTTGGGCGGGCGGGAAGGAGAGGCATGTGGGAGGGAGGAATGAGGGAATGAGGTGGAGGGGGGAGGGGGGAAGGAGGGAGGAAGATAGAAGGGGAAAGAGAAGAGAAAGAGAATTGTGGAAGGGTAAGGTAGTAAAATGGATAAGATATAATGTTTACGGAACTTGGAACTTACTTAGAAGACTCAGCTTATCATTGCTGCGTTCCAAGTTCCGGTTGGGCGGGCGGAAGGAGAGGCATGTGGGAGGAGGATGAGGGATGAGGTGGAGGGTGGAGGGTGGAGGGGGAAGGAGGGAGGAAGATAGAAGAAAAAAAGAGAAAGAGAAAGAGAATTGTGGAAGGGTAAGATAATAAAAAGGATAAGATATAATGTTTACGGAACTTGGAACTTACTTAGAAGACTCAGCTTATCATTTGCTGCGTTCCAAGTTCCGGTTGGGCGGGCGGCAGGAGAGGCATGTGGAGAGGAGGAATGAGGGAATGAGGTGGAGGGGGAGGGGGGAAGGAGGGAGGAAGATAGAAGGGAAAGAGAAAAGAGAAAGAGAATTGTGGAAGGGTAAGGTAATAAGAAGGATAAGATATTGTGTTTATGAGTTGATTTCTTAAAGTTTGGCTGTTTATTTATTTATTTTTTTTTAGAAGGGAGACACATGGAAGGGAAGAATGAGAATTGGGAGAGAAAGAGATGTTTTAGAAGGAAAATAAGAAAATTAGAAGAAAAGGTTATATAAGGCTGCTACTGATAAAAAATAATTTTACATTACCATGCTTATCACCCAATTCGCTATCTGGTTTAAAAGGAGAGAGAAAAAAAAAAAAACGGGAGTAGAGAATAAAAAATTGAAGAAAAAGAAGAAAATATTGGAAGAGCTATAATAAGACTAACACCAATGAAACTTACATTACACTATCAAGGCTTTTTGAGAAATTTAAAGGAGAAGGAAGGAGGAGGAAGTAACATAAAACAAATTAAGAAGAAGAGAGAGAAGAGAAAGAATTAAAGGATGAGCTATAACCCAGCGCTGATCCTATCAACAGGGATCTCATCTGTGGTGGAGTGGAGTGTCAGTGCTAGGATATATTAATATATAATATAATAATATATATATAATAATATACTATTAAATATATATATAAATCTATATTATCTGAAATTATAAGAGAAGAATATAAATATCAAGGGAAATAATGAAAGAAAATATAATAAAAAATAATAATGATAATATATATATAAAATATATAGTATAATATATGAATATATATTATATTATAAAAATAATAAAATAATTTATACTATATATATAATAAATATATATATGTAAAATAATATATATATAAAAATAAATATAAAATATAATAATAGATAATTATATAATAATTAGTAAAATATATATTAAATATATATAATGAATAATGATATGTTAAACATATCTAAATGGAAAGTAATATAAATTAATAATAATGTATATTATATAATATCTATATAGTACATAAATTAATATATAATAGGATAATATATTAATTGAAATAATAATAACTTAATAGATATTAAAATGAATAAATAATAATATAAACATATAAGATTTAGGTTTTTAAATAGCTATAATATTATATTATATATTATAAGTATATATATTATATAATATATTAGATAATAAAATATAGTAGAATATAATATATTAACTTATGACATAGTATACTATAATATATAAATTATATATAATATTAAATATAATAATAATATAATTAATATATTAAATTACATAACTGCAATAATATACATATGCAAAATATATATTAATATATATAACTATAATATAAAAATATAGTATACCAAAATACTTACTGTAAGGTATACGAGCTATATAGTATTATAATAATCTATGAATAAATATATTATAAATTTCTGCCTTAAATCATATTTTAAGCTGGTGAATATATGTAAGATATAATGAGAATAGGATAATGGATCTGATTTAAGTATGGAGGATAAGGATTATATATAAGTTCCATATATAGATAAAGGGAATTATAATATAATATAGAAGATCTAAGAGTAAAGAAAGAGAAAAGAGAATAGATATAAAAGTAAAAATACGGTATATATAAAATAAATAATTATAAATATAAAATGAAAGAAAGGAACGAGTGAAAAGAAGTAGTAAGAGTTTAATATATGAGCTAGGTAAATAATTGTAGCGGTGTAAATAAAGAAGAGAATAGAATAGGGGGATCGTTAGAAAAGGAAGAGAAGGAGGATGATAAATACATAAGGGTAAGTATTAAGGATAAGAATGAAAAAAAGGAGTAGTAATTAAAAGGAAAATGGGATGGAAGAGTGAGGATAGGAGGGAAAAAGAAAAGTGAAAGAGGAAGATTGAGGAGGAAGTAAAATATAAAAAGGAATAAGAAAGAATAAAAAAAATAAAAGTATTTAGTACAGGAAGTATGTATTAGAAGGAAGAAAGAAGAAGGGGAAGAATGAGGAGAAAGAAACGAAAAAAAGGAAAGAAAGGTGAAGGGAAAAAGAGGAAGGAATAAGAAAAGATAAAAAAAGAAAAAAAGAAGGATATAAAAGAATAGATGAGTGATAAGGAAATTCTGGAGAAAAAAAGGAAGAAAAGAAAGAAGAAGAAAAAATATAATAATGGATTTTGATATTAATGGATAGTAACAATTTATAACAGTAATGATAATTGATAATATTCATGATGATATGCCAATAATGTAAAATAATGCTTTATAAACATAACGATGAAATAATATCCAATCATGGATAATACATGACAATGATAATAAGGAAAATAGTATCAAATATGATGATCAGTAACAATGATAATGAACAATGATGAGTGGGATAATCATAAATATTAGAATAATAAGTAAGTAATAGATAAAATATACAACAATGCATGATAAATGAAATAATGTAATGATAATAATAAATATTATAATAAAAATATATATATATAACATATAATACTATAGAAAGTATAACAAATATATAATGTAATTATATAAGATAATTTAATATAATATTAAATAATTTAATAAATAATAAAATACAATATAATAAATTAATATAAAAAATATATTAAATATATAAAAAATAGTATAAAATAATAATAAATATAAATAAAATAATAAGTAATAATAATAATTAAAATAATAATAAATAATAAACAAATAAATTAATAGATAAAATATATAAAAGAGTATAATATAAAAATAAAATAACTAGATTGAAAATAATTATAATATTAATATATATAATAATATATATTGGTTATATAATAAAAAAATGTAAAAATTAAGTTAATAATCTAAAATAAATAAATATAATAGAATAAATTAGATATAAATATAATTAGATATAATATGTATAGTAATCTAAATTAGAATTAATTGTATAAGAATAGAAGGATGATATGTATGATAATATAATTATATAAAATTCATCGTAATAATAGGAATATAATCATGTATAAATTATAATTATAGATTAGTATATATGAATATATAGAGAATAAAGAACAAAAAATATAAAAATATATTATATTATAAAAAGATAACATACATATAAAATAATATAATTATTAATAATAATTATATATAGTATATATATAATTAAAATAATTAATATATATAATACAGATTATATTATAATATTAAATATAATAAATAACTTTAATATAAATAAAATAAATAATAATAAATATAAATAATAATATAATAATAGTAGTAATAATAATAATATTAAAGAATGTTTATAATAATAATAAGTAATGATAAACCAGTATTTTTTTAAATATAAATAAAATATTATAATAATAATATGATAATAGTCATATACAATAATAATAATGTATATATAATAAATAAACAAAAGATATAGATATAAACTAAGATATATAAAAATATAATATATTATACAATAAAATATAAGAATATAATATGTGAATAATGATTATTAATTATATAAAAGCTAATATTATGAATATCATAAAATAATAATGATTATAATTAATAAAAATTAAGATAAAATAATAATGATAATATAATTAAAATAATTAATAAATACAATATAATATTATAAAAACAATATTTAAATAATAATGATAAATATAAATAATTAATGAAATAATATAATAGTACTAATAAATTGAATATATAGTAAATAATAATAAAGCATATATAATTAATAATGATTATAAAAGATTATATTCCAAAACAACAATAAACATATAACTAAATAATAAATGATATAAGAATAACATATTAATAATATAGTATAATTATAAATATATATGAATACATATTATAATAAAATCATAAATAAATTAAATAAATAAATAATAATTATCAAATCATATAAAATAATAATAATGTAAATAACATATAAATAATAAAAATATTAAAACATTATAATGATATAATATAATAATATAAGTAAATAGAAAGTTAATAATAATAAATAATTACTCATGCATTAATATAATATTCACCCAACGGCTATATAAATATTAGAATAATAGTATATAGGAAGGAATTATGATAATAAGGAATATAAGGAGATAGATAATAGTAATAAATTACAAATCATCAAGAAGGTTTAAGAAGTATAGAAGAGTTATATAATTAAATAATGAGTAAATTGAATATAAGACAGTAAATATATATATAATATGAGATAATATTATAAATATAATAATTAAAAGAAATATATCCCCTATAGTAATATAATATGGAATTGCTAGTGATAAATTAAATTTATAGTGATTACCAGTTTTCCTGTAAACTCCTAAGAAATTACATGTAATGACGTTGATAGGAGAGGTTACAGATAATACTACTGAGTGTATGAAGATAATGTAAAAGATAAAAGTAATAAGATATAGAATATATGAATGTACTATATATATATATTACATATAAATATAGATAATATTATATATTATATTATAATTTTTACATAAATATACTAAAAATATATTATAATAGAATATAATATTAAAGCTATATATAATATTATAAAACTATATATATATCATATAAACACTATATTATATTAATAAGTATAATATATTATATAATAGTATACTAATAAATAATAATAAATCATAATATATAGCTAACTATTAACTATATATACTAGAAATAAATAACATCTCAAAGAAAATAATGCTAATATAATACTATAACATTCAGGATTATAAGTAAATAAATATAAAACATATATAATATATTACTTAATAATAAATAACATCACAAAAATATACCTGGCAATCATAGACGATAAGAAATATGGAAGAGAATAGGAAAAAGAAAGACAGGAAGAAAGAAAGCAAAAAACACCATAAAAGTAAAAAAATTATAAAGTGAAACAAGAAAACAAAAAGAAAAGATGGAATAAACTCTACTTATTAATATAGTAACAACTATAAAAAATAAGAGAAAAAAAATAAAGAGAGAATTATCTAGAGAATTTTTAATATAAAATTTATACTTTATATTAATATTATTTAATTTATCATTAATAATATGTATAAGTAAGTATACACATATTATATATATATATATT
>NW_020868393.1:402412-407412 GCF_003789085.1 Penaeus vannamei
TGTTCCTTTCTCTCACTTTTTCTTTCGCCTTTTGCACAAACTTTTGTAAATTTTTCACCCCGCATTTTTTCCCTTTTCACTTTAATAAACCTGCAGTAATGCAATTAACACTCCACTGCCGTCCACTTTTCTCCACTTTCACCTCTTTGCACATTCTTTATGTATTCGTTTTTTCTCTCTCTCTCTCGTCCACTCTTTATACATTCTTTACATTTTCTTTAAACTCATTCACACTCATGAATTTCCGAAAGCCCCTCTGAGTCCCGCTTGAAGTTCCCGCAGCCTTTCTCTCGCACTTTCTTTGTCTTCATACACGCTCCTGCTTCTTACCTCACCTTTTTTGCAACCTCTTTGCACCTTTCACCACTTTCCTGCAAGGCCTGCATGCTTCCTGCTTACTCCTGCACTCTTATTTTACCCCTTTCAAGGAAACCTACCTTGCTTTTATTGCCAGCTGTATAAAATCGCCAAGGTTTTTTTTTTATCGATTTCTATTCTTGCAAAGTTATATGCATATTTTCTCTCTCTTTTTCATCGTGATTCTTTTTACGTCGGGTTTTTTTATTCTTGAAAAATTGCACTTCTTTACTTTCTTGCATCTCATATTCTCTCATATTTTTGTCTAGATCATCAATCTTTATTTACATCTATACTGTAGCCTATCAGTCATTACACCAGTATGTGTATCTCTTTATCTACTTATCTGTGAATATATCTGTCTATCTGCATGCTTATGTATCTATCTTTCTGTTTGTCTAGCTTTTCCGTTCTCCTATCTACCTTTCGCTTTCTTGCCTGCTCTTCCCCCCTTCTCTTCCTCTCTATCATGTCCCCCTTTCTCCTCGTTTCCACTCATCTTTCTTCTTCCTATTAATGTTTCTTCTTCGTCCTCCTCTTCCTTCCCAGCTGTCTCGTCTTTCCTCTATCCTATCTCCTGTTCTGTCTTCTTCTCTGTCCTTTTCGTCCCTTTTCCATCTCTCTCCTTTCATCCCGTCTCTTTCACTCTTCTTTCTATCACTCCATCGCCAGTCCTCTGTCCTTCTTCTTCTTCTTCTTTTCCTGCTTCTTCTTATTATTTTCTTCTTCCTCCTCCTTCTTCATCTTTTTCTCCTTCCTTTTGCTGTCTTTTCCCAATTTATCTCTCTTATTCCCAATTCTCTCTTTTTATTTCCTTCACCCCTTTTCTTACATCTTCTTCCTTCCTGTTTTCCCTCTTCCTTCTCAGCCTCCTTCCCCCCTCCCTGTATTTGTTTCGTCTTTCCTCGTGTTTTCGTTCCATCCATCTCTATTATCCTCATTTTCACTACTTCCTCATCTTTAATACTGTTATCCCTTTCCTGTCGCCTTCTTATCTTATCTTTCATCCTTCCTCATTCTCTCTATCTCCCTTCTTCCATCTTTATCTCACCTCTCCTCCTCTTCAGCGCGTCATCCCAATCGCTCTCTTCATTCATTTTCTTCCATTCTCCCCTCCATCCCTATCCCTCTCGCCCTATCCCCATCCCTCGCACCGTTCTTCCAATCTCCTTTTCCCCCTCCCTTTAATCCCCTCTTTCTCCCATCCATTTTCCTCCTTGCCTCCTCTCTTACATGTCCTTGAACTGACATATTATAATCTAATTTTATGCCTCGTAAGACACGATATTTTTTTCCCCCTTTTTTTCCTGTTTTGCCTTTGACTGCTTTTGGTCTTGATCACGGGAAAAAACTCCCTCTTGGATGATGAGTCTTAAGAACGACCTCATATATATTAGAATAATTTGATCGCACTATTAAAGGCATTTATTAATTTTCTGTAAATGTAGAATTGCATGTGTTAATTAACTGCAATTACCTGAGTAACGCCAACCATTAATAAATTGAGACAAAGAGGAAAAGAGCGAGAGAGAAAGAAGAGGAGAGACAGAGAGAAAGATCGATAGATTGATAGATAGAAGGCAAGAAAGGATAGAGACAGAGATAGGGAGATTATGATATACATATAGAGATAGGAAAAGAGATAGAGATAGAAGTAGACAGACAGACAGACAGATAGATAGATAGATAGACAGATAGATAGACAGAGAGAGAGAGAGAGAGAGAGAGAGAGAGAGAGAGAGAGAGAGAGAGAGAGAGAGAGAGAGAGGAGAGAGAGAGAGAGAGAGAGAGAGAGACAGAGAGAGAGAGAGAGACAGAGAAGAGAAGAAGAGAGAGAGAGAGAGAGAGAAATGCCAGTTAGAGACAATAACCAATCGCGAGATATGGAAATTGAGAGATAGAAAAATACCAATATATAAGCAGACAAATAGATAAATAACTAAACAGACAGATAGATGGACAGATAGACAGTTCCATAGTGGAAGAAAGAGGTACACAAAATAAAAACAAAGGGAATAGTGAGACTCGAAGAGGAATTTCTTGTGTGATATAACCGAACTAATCGTATTACTATTATCATTACTTATTATTATTATTATTATTATTATTATTATTATTATTATTATTATTAATAATAATAATAATATCATTATTAATATTATTATCATTTTTATTATCATTGCTATCATTATCATAGTTATCATTATTATCATCATCATTATCATCGCCATTGTTATTATCATTGACATTATCATTGTTATTAGTATCACTATAATCATTACTGTTAATACATCATTATTGTTATCATAATCATCATCGTCATCGTTGTAATTATCGTCAATAACATTGAAAAGTAAAAGAAAGAAGGAAAGAAAAAGAAAGAAAAGAAAGAAGGAAAGAAAGAAAGAAAAAAAGAAAAATAAGGAAAAAGAAAAAAAGAAAAAGAAAGAAAAGAAATGGAAAGACAAATAAGGAAAAGAAAGAAAAAAGAAAAGAAAAGAAAGTGAAAAAAAAACAAAAACACAAAAAAAAGAAAAAGAAAAATTAAATTCGGGACGCAAAGAAAACGGAAACAACAGCGACTTCCATCTACGGCCATCGCACAATTTCCTTTTTTTTTTTTTCCCTTCCCATAATCAGGTAGATTTAGGGTTGAATTTTGGCGAAATGGGAAATGATTGGCGAGGCGGTGGGCGTGATGGCGAGGCGGTGGGCGTGATGGCGAGGCGGTGGGCGTGATGGCGAGGCGGTGGGCGTGATGACGAGGCGGTGGGCGTGAGGAAACTATTGTTACAAGGGAGAGGAACTCACGACAAAATTTCCCCCCGAGAGATGTTCACAAGGAGGTGGTCTTAGTCGGTGCTCAGCTGTGAAGAAAAAAAATAATGATCGATAAATAAAAAATAAATAATAAAAATAAATAATAAAAAGAAAGAAATAAAAAAATATGTAATAAAGAATAAATAAAATAGATAATAAGAATAATAAAATAGAAATAAAAAATAAATAAAAAAAAATAAAAATAATAAAATCAATAATAAGAAAAAATAAATAAAATAAGAAAAAATAAATAATAGATAAATAAGATTTTTTTTAAGATAAAAAAAAAATAAACAGAAGCGAGTTGTAATTTGATAGAGACCAAAATTAGTTGAGTTATCAAGCTATTGTTGTTTTCTGAATTTAAGGGAAATGTAGCATGCTTAGTGAGACGCTTCAGCCCGAACTTCCTACAAATTCTCGTCTTTTTATAGTTTAAAAAATTGTACTTTCAATTTTAGAAAAAAAAATCGTTCTTTTACATAGTTTATATACATATGGTTATATAATAGTAATAAAAAATATTCACGTACACATATAGTTATATAATTCACACACATAGACTGGTTTTTACATGATTAGTTAATCTTTTACCTTGAAATACCTATATCTATCTGTCAATACAGATACATATGCATATTTATCCACTAAATAAATAAATAAATAAATACATATGCATATTTATCCACTAAATAAGATAACGAATATACAGGTAAGATATAGCGTGACATGAACAAGGTTTTTCAAAAATGATCCTTGGTGTCATATTCTTTCGGACATCGATGTCGACTTGTTGATGACGCTTGCATGACCGCTGTAGTTCTTTGTGCATGACTTACTGTGTCGCTCTAATTTGTCATAACCTGCATGTTGTTCAGACTATCATAATAAGCGCTATTTTTCTTTGTTTTTCTTTTTTTTTTTATTAATTTATTTATTTTTTTATTTTTATTTTTTCGGTATCCTGTTCATTGTATCTTTGTATTATTTATCATTCGTTGATTACCTGTTCCATTGTCTAATTTTTCCTGTCTCTATCATGATTATTTTCCTTTTCTCTGCTGCTTCTTTATCTTCCTCCTTTTGTTTATGTTACGACTTTTACTTTCAATCTTCCGTTTTTTTAGTTTCATTTTTATTTTTTTCTTTTTCTTTTTCTTTTATTTTTTTAGTTTTTCTCGTCGAATTTTAAATATTTTGTCGGTGTTTAATGTTTACTTCGTTCTCCTCCACTGCCTCTGTTCGTTATTTCTTATTCACATATTTTGTCGGCTGCAGTATTCCCCGCTCCCTCTCTCCCTATCTCTATCTATATATCTCATATATATCATTTTACTCTTTCTATTCCCCACTTATTCTTTACTTTCTCTTCGAATTCTGCTCCCTTCCTCTGTCTGTCTGTCTCTTTCTCTCTCTCTCTCTCTTCTCTCATTCTTTCGCCTTTTATGTCTCTCGTCTACTCTCTTTTCTTTGTCTCTCTGCCTCTCTCTCTTTCTCTCTCTTCTTTGTCTGCCTGCCTCTCTCTCTCTCTCTCTCTTTGTCTGTCTGCCTCTCTCTCTCTCTTGTCTCTTCTCCTCTCTCTCTCTCTCTCTCTCTCTCTCTCTCTCTCTCTCTCTCTCTCTCTCTCTCTCTCTCTCTCTCTCTCTCTCCTTCTCCCCCAATCAATCAATCTCCCTCCCCCTACTCCTTCTCACACCTTCCTTTATACCCCCATTTCCACTCTCTCTCCCTCCTTTCCTTCTCACCTTCTTTCTCCGTTCCCTTTCTTCTTCCATCCGTTCACAAAGCCGCAGACCTGTTTATGGCCCGACCTTATTACGCAA
>NW_020868393.1:417412-419912 GCF_003789085.1 Penaeus vannamei
ATGAATTATTTCCATCATAGCAATGACACATGCCATTGGGCCCACCCGCACATTAAAGCGGCGTTCCTGCAGGGGGTGGGCGAGGGTGGTGGGTTGGTGGGGAGGAGGAGAGAGGGGGGAGGAGAGAGAGAGAGGGGGGAGGAGGTGGCCCCTGGACCTCGTCGGCACTAAAAATGATGGTCACAGCTTCCCGTGACAGCCGACGTATTGTATTGTAATCCAGAGCTTCAACCGCAGGCATGAGCTTCCCTGGAGGGGCTTAAGCAATTGAATGCATAATGTATCAGGATATATACCCAAACTTTGCCTCGCCAAGTCCGGCTCCAATGCAGGTTTTCTCGGACAAGTGGAAGCGGAGACGAGTATGTAAACTTTAGTCTTTTCTCTTTCCCTTCCCCACCCCACCCCGCTTTCTTTATTTACCCATTTCTTTTTATCTGGAAAAAAAAAATCCCGTTTCTCTATTTCTCTTTTATGTTTCTATCTTTTTTTTTTATTGTATGTACGTTAGCTTTTATCAACCTTTTTTTTTATTTTCCTTTTTTTTTTTTTTGGGGGGGGGTGGATAGGGAAAGTCCGTGCGCAGAGGCTCGTAAACCGCGAATGTCCAATGTTTATCTGGATTTTACGCGGGCTCCAATCTCGACCGGACGGCGCCCATCCATCCGGCACGACTGTGGTGATGATCCGCGAATTTTGTTTCCTAAGTCGGCCGTTGATGTTGTTGTTGCTGCTGATTTGGCGATGCGGGAATTGGTTTATTCGTCATTTTCTTTTGCCATAGTTTAAGCATTTAAGCTTTTTTCTTTTCTTTTTTTTTTTTTTTTTTTTTACCCCATTTCCTTTCCTTTCTTTCTTTCTTTCTTTCTTTTTTACCCCATTTCCTTTTCTTTCTTTTTCTTTCTTTTTTCTTTCTTTCTTTTTTTTTGGAAAACAAAAATACCGGAAAGAAAAATAATTTCTCAGTCAACATTCAAAGTTGTGTGGAGTTTGATTTAACGATGTATGAATATTGTTTGTCTTTCCCTTATTTTTTTCTGTATTGTTTTTATCATCAAGTTTTAGCTGAAAAGAAAATCTGAGGATGCAAATTTTACACTACATTATTTTATTTAATTTATATTATTGTTGTTATCAATATTACTATACCATTAATATTATATTTTGCTGATATTACTGATACTATTATATTGTCATTATACATTATTATGTTATCATTATTATCATTGTTGTTATTATTATGATATTATATTTTTATATTATTATCATTACTATTATCATTATCATTATTATCATTTTTATTACTATTATTATCATCATCATTATTATTATTATCCTTATTATTATTTTCATAATTATTTTTATCATAATTACTATTATGCCAACATCATATCATATATTAATCATTACTATTATCGTATTATTATGATGTTACTGATATTACTATTATTATCAACATTACTATTATCGTTGTTAATATTGCTACATTAGGTATTATTACTAATTATTATTATTATTATTATCATTATATATTATTTATTAATTATTATTATTATCATTATTATCATTACTATCATTAATTCTATTATTATAATCATTATTATTTGTATTGTTACTATTATTACTATTGTTTTCGTTATCATTTTTATTCTTTTTACCTTTATCATTATGATTATCTGCATTATCATCATCATTATTACTATCATTAGAATATTTTTTTTTTATTATCTTTATCATAATTACTGCAACTACTACTACTACTACTATTACCATTATGATTATTATTATTATTATCATTATCATTATTATTTATTATATTATTATCATCATCATCATTATTTATAATCATTGTTATTATTATTTATTATTATTTTATTATTATTATTATTATTATTATTATTATTATTATTATTATTATCATTACTATTATTATTATATCATAATATATCGTATCATAATATTATGTAATTGTTATGATTATTATAGTTATTATTATTATTATTATCATTATTATTATTATTATTATTATTATTATTATTATTATATCATTATTTATTATTAATATTATCATTATTATTATCATTATTATTATTGTTATTATTATTATCATTATTATTATTATCATTATTATTATTTTCATTATCATTATTAATTAACTCATCACATTCTCATTATCATTACATTATCATATCATCCCCATTATCATAATCATCATCATTATCATCATGTTTATCATTGGTAGTAATACCATTATTGTTTTATTGCATTGTCCCATGTTATACTGTTACTGCTGGTATTGCTATCCTTAGTAACCATAACCTCGGCCAAGCAAGTTATGTTTTTGGTAGTGTTGGTTAGTTTGTTGGTTAGTTGGTTAGAAGAATAACTCAAAAAGCTATGATTTTTTTCTTTTTTTTAATGAAATTCTGGTGTGTTTTTAACCCAGATTAAGATCCGGGTCCCCTAGTAGGATAACTCAAAATGTCGTGAAGATATTTTT
>NW_020868393.1:424912-429912 GCF_003789085.1 Penaeus vannamei
CCCTCTCTTCCATTCCCTCTTCTATGTCCTCTCTCCTCTATCTTCTTTCTCTTCCCCTCTTCCTGTACGTCTCTCCTCCCCTTTACCCTCTCTCCTCTCATCCCTCCCTCCTGTACCTTCTCTCCCCTCCCTCCTCTATATTATTTTACTCCTCTCCTCCTATGCCTTCTCTCCTCCCCCTTTACCCTCTCTCCCTTCCTCCCTTTAGCCCCTCCCCCTTCCTCTTATACCTTCTCTCCTCACCCCCTCCTATGCCTTCTCCACTCCTTTTCCTCCTATGCCGTATCTCCTATCCCTCTCTCCCCTCCACTCCTCTGGATCCCCTCTCCCCCCGTCCTATTTCTCTCTCCTGTCCCCCCTCCTATTCCTCTCTCCTCTCCCCTCCTCTATGCCTCGTGCCCCCCCCTCCCCCTCCCCCACCATTCGTCGTGAAAACAGTACTCGAGCCATTTGCTGTAAAGCCGGATATATTGCATTAGATTTCCCTCCCCTTTTCTCTCTTTCTCTCTCTGTCTCTTTCTTTCGGATTCCCTCTCTTTGGCCTGTTTGCTACTGCTTCTGTCTCTGTATTTGTCTTTATGTCAGTTTCTGTTTCTGTATTTGGGTCTGTCAGTCTCTCTCTCTCTCTCTCTCCATATTCTCTTTCTCTCTTTCTTTTTATCAGTCTGTCTGCCTCTTACATACTCCCTTAATCGCTTTTTCTCTCACTTTTCCTCTCTGTTTGTCTGTCTGTCTGACTCTGCCTCTCAGTCCCTCTCTCTCTCTCCTCATCCCTCTCTCCATCACTCTCTCTCTCTCCCTCTCCCATCTCCCTCTCTCCCTCCTCCACTGCCCCCGTCTCTCCCTCTTCCTCTCTCCTATATCCCTCCCTCCCTACCTCCCCTCCCCCACCGCTCTCTCTCCTTCCCACCCTCCCCCCTCTCTGACCCGCCTGTCTCCCTCCCTCTCCCTCTCTATCCCTCCCACCCTCTCTCTCCCCTCTCCATCTCTTTCTCCCTTCCTTCTCCTTCCACTCTCTATCCATCTATCGCGTCCTCCCCCACTTCCTCATCTCAGAATCTTTCTCTTCCTACACACTTTTCATTTCCATTTTGACTCTGGGCTCGACGTCACCGCCCTGTCACGCCTCAGCCCACCTAACGAGCCATGGTTCATACACACCAGCCAAGTAATATATGTACTATGAATATATAATCTTGGCTAGCTGGCACCGGTCCGCACAACGATATTCTGTAGAGAAATGTTTGTGGAGAGGCAGACGGGCGGAAAATTATGCTTTCAGAGCAGACTCCCTCAAGCTTGGTCATTTAACTAGGTCCTTGTGCACTCGTTTGGGTAAAGGACAAGGTAGGAAGGGGAGGGGGGTGGGTAGGGGGAGTGGGGGGGAGTGGGTGGACTGGGGTGGAGAAGGGTAAGTGGGATGGAGGGTGGGGGTGGGTGGTGGGTGGAGGGTAGAAGAGAGTGTGGAATGGAAGGAAGGTAGGGAGAGAGGGGGAGAGTGGGTGGAATAGGGGGGGGGGGTTGAAGGGTAAGTAGGATGGAGTGGGGTGGAGGGTAGGTGGAATAGGGGGAGGGGTGAAGGGTGAATGGGATGGAAGGAGGGTAGGAGAGAGGGGGTGGAATGGGGGCAGAGAAAATGGGTTGAAAGAGGGGGTGAAGGGAAGGGGAGACGGAGGATGGGGGAAGGACGGGTAGGGGACGAGAGGGCGGAATGGAGGGAGGGAGGATAGGAGAGAAGAGAAGGGAGGGTGGGAAGGAGGGGAGCGATGAGGGATGGAGGAGGAAAATGAGGGGTATGGCGGTGGTCGAGTGCAGAGGGAGAGAAGTGGAGGATCGAGGAGGGCGAGAGACGAAGGGAGGCAAAAGAGGGAGGGAAGAGAGAAGAGCATTTAAGCGTGAAAATGGAAAGAGAGGAGGGAAGACGACAGGGAAAAAAAGGGGGGAGGGGTAAGGGGGCATAGAACGAATGAAGGGAGGGAGAGAAGGACAAGGACAAGGACTTGTGAGGAAAGGAGGAGAAAAAAATCCAAGCTGGAGAGGCTTGCTTCACCGAGCCTAAGAAAAAAAAATAATGAGAGACCGAATAAGAGAGAAAAAAAAGTAAAGCAAGAAATGAAGGCAAGAGGAGAAGGAAGCAGAAGGAAGGAGGAGGCTGTTTAGAGGCCCAAGTGGGTGAAGAAAGTTTCTTTAAAGAGGCTAAATTAAAGAGGAAAGCATCAAAGACGTCAAAAACCGGAGCTGTCAACCCTCCAGACGCGCTTACCATGTAGTGCGGAAACAGGCAGTGAAACAGCGCCGGTCGTTAAGGGCATGAGTGGGGCTGTTCTGCACAGACGGGCTCTTGGGAAGGCTGCTGCATGTGGCTGTAGATATGATGAAAAATCTGGATGGATACATGACATTTACGCACACACACACACACACACACGCATACTTACACATACACACACACACACACATGCACATGAACACACACACACACGCACATGCATACACACACACGCGCGCGCGCATACCACACACACATACACATACACACACACACACACACACACACACACACACACACACACACACACACACACACACACACACACACACACACACACCACACACACACATATATATATATATATATATATATATATATATATATATTATATATATATATATTTATATATATCTGTGTGTGTGAGTGTCTGTGTGTCTGCGTGTGTATGAATGTATGTTCACACACACACGTGTCTGTGAGCTCGCGCGCGTGTGTGTTTGTGCATATAGCTGAATGCCGACCACCAATTAGATGCACAGTCATGGCCTCTACACCCAAAGTCACACTAGAAGGCGTACAGGTCTATATTCATTCGTTTATTCCCGCACACATTCATGGAGACACGGACAGATGTTGCACAGATATATATGCAAGACACCTTTAAGACACAGGCCTTGTCCCTATTCATAGTCTCTCTTTTATTTATTTATTTCTTCTTTCCCTGCCCCCCCTACCTCTTCTCTAATACCCATACCCTTTGCCCTTCCACCTATTCGCCCTCCCTCTGTCCCTCCAGCCTCCCTTTTCTCACTAATTTCCCTCCAGTCCCTTACCTCTAACCCTCCAGCCATTTCCTCTACCCTCCCTCTGTCTCCCCTCCCCTCCCTCCTTCCTCCTTTCCTCTCACCTTCCTCTCTCTCTCCCACCTTTTCCTTTTCCACTTCCCTCTTTTATACATCTCTCCTCTCTCCTTTCCCCTTCCCCCCACACCCTCCATATCCTCACAATCCTTCCCCCTTCCTCCACACCCTCCCTCTTCACACCACCCATCCCCTCTTACCACACTTCCCACACCCTCCCTCTCCTCACCCTCCTTCCCTCTTCCTCCATACCATCCATCCCCCATCCCCCTTTCCCACCCTCCCTCCCTCTCCTCGCCCTCCTTTCCCCTCACCTCCCTCTCTCTCCCCTCCATCCCCCTTCCCCCTCACCTCCCCCTCTCTCCCCACTCCTCACCCTCCTCTCCCTTCCCCTCACCTCCCTCTCTCTCTCCCCCCCTTCCCCCTCACATCCCCTCTCTCCTCACTCATCACCCTCCTTCCCCCTTCCCCTTCACCTCCCCCTCGTCCCCCCTTCCCCCTCACATCCCCCTCTCTCCTCACTCACCACCTCCCTTCCCCCTTCCTCCTCACCTCCCTCTCTCTCCTCACCCCCCTTCACCCGGCCCCCCCTCTCTCTCCTCACCCCCCTTCCCCCTTCCCCCACACCTCACTTCACCCGCCCCCTCCCCTTCACCCGCCCCCCCCTCCCTTCACTCGCCCCTCCCTCCCTTCACCCTTCCCCCACACCTCCCTTTACCCGCCTCCCCTCCCTTCACCCAGCCTCCCCTTCCCTCCCGCCCCCCTTCGACAATTACTTAGCTCAACTATCAATACCAAAGCGGAATTGGATTTTCCTCCGGCGGTTTAACCGACCATAAAGGGACCGTCTGCTTTTTTTTTCGATTTTTCGATTTATCTTGCCGATTTTGATGAAACACACCCTTTTTATTTGGGCCCCCTTCCCATTGCCTGTGGTCGATTTTTTTGAAATCGCCCGACAGTTTTTGAATTATTGTCAAAAAACGAAAAAAATGCGAAATTCGCCATTTTGAAAATGCAGCACCTGGGTCAAAGGATTCAGACTTCAGAAACGGCAAGACATTCAATTTTATTTGATTTTTGCACAGAACTACCTTATATCTACAACTTGATCGAGAGCGTTTTTTCGATTTCGACTTCAATTTTTTTTTTTGTGAATTTTTGAAGTTGGGTACTTCAAAGAAAAAAAAAGGTAAAAATTTCTTACATTGACCACTTTTACAAGAAGTACAGGCAAAAACTGCGAAACGCTCTCGATACGTTGTAGATATTTTTATTTTCTTAACAAATGAGCCATAATATGTTAATTTTGGACATATGGTGGCCCGGAATCCTTGACCCACCCCTAATGGGTGGAGTTCCGAGATATCGGCATTTTGCGTTTCTCTATCTTTCAAGGCTATCTTGATATCAAACAACCAAGGCATAAGATTAGTCTTCCTACACCATAATCCCTCTATCATCTACCTGCATTCCGAAGTCTTGCGGACATTGCCAGCCCGTAACGGTTTCTCAAAATCTTACGTATAGTTGCGGAGTGGTGGCAGTGATCTGGGGGTCTATAGCCTACATTGACCATTTTTAAAAATTTCTCAAAATCCAAGGAAAAATCATACAGGCCATTCTGATTTCATGTTTGAATAGAACTATTCTTTTACCTATTATATGCAGAAGCCATTTTTGAGAAGTTGACCTTACTTTTTTCTTGTGAATATTTTCCGAAGGTGACTATTTTAACACCCTAATAGGAAGATTTTGGAAACATATGTCACTTTATACAAGAAACCACGTGAAAATATTGCAAATCCTCATGGCAGTATGTATATAGAACTATTATTCAGCTACAAAATGAGCCATAATACTTTAAA